>DWMG01003676.1:0-11655 GCA_018244855.1 Elbella merops
ACGTCTGCAAAGTACATTTTTTGTTCCTTGACATCAAAGTCGATTGCCACTACATTCATCAGATCTTGGTGTACTAGATTGTAAAGAGAAGCATCTGTTGACATATTTCTTACATAATACTTATTGGTAAAGATAACCCAAGCTGTTATATTATCTTTTCTTTTGCATGTATGTTCATCAGGCTCTCTTTCATAGTATTGGTCATTGCATTTACAGTAGTATGAACCAGGTGTATTTGAACAACGTTGAGAACAAACACCAGGTGTTTCAACGCATTCATCTATATCTGCACACGCTTTGCCATCACTGAGTAGTTTATAACCTTGATTACAATCACAATAATATCCAGTTAAGGTATCAATACATTTGTGACCACACTGATTAATTTCTAATTTAGTGCACTCATCTACATTACAGTGTGCAGGTTCGTCGGAGTCATCGGAACAATCAGATACCTTGTTACACACCAGTCTGTTATCAATACATTGATCATTGTTACATTTAAACTGACCGGTAGGACAAGTTTTGTTTTGTTTCGCACAATCAACTTCGTCCGAATGATCACCACAATCGTCTTCTCCATCACATCTAAAATGGCTTCGTATACACTTAAAGTTCTGACATTTAAATTCTTGCTCCGTACATTGTTTGTACTGTGTGTTGCAATGTTTTCCCTCATCTGAACCATCTCCACAATCATTATCGTGATCACATACCCATCCGACATTGATACATCTTCCATTGTTACATTGGAATTGATCTTCGGAACATGGCGTCGGCGTAGAACAATGATGGATAGTAGAATTTTCATCAGCACCATCAATACAGTCAGGGTCACCATCGCAAAGCCACTTTTTAGGAATACATTGAGCTCTTCCCCAGAATTTATTTTCTTGACATGTGTACTCAGTTTCAGAGTCACATTTTCTTTCGTTGCATTGGTGCCTATCATCTTCATCACTGTTATCAAGGCAATCGTTATCCCCATCGCAGATGTATATCCGCGGTATACAGTTTCCATTGTCGCAAGTAAATAGGTCGCCAAAACATGTTCTGCCTTCCGAGCGACAATATTCTGGTGGTTCATCAGCGCCGTCACCACAGTCGTCATCTCCATCACAATACCAAGTCGCAGGGATACAGCGATGATTTGGGCAGCGGAAGCTATTTTGTGGGCAGGTACGTTGCGCGCAGTGTAGCGGATCTTCATCAGAGTTGTCGCCGCAATCATTATCACCATCACATAGCCAGTATGGTTCTACACAAATATTAGTTTTCTCACATTTGAGGTGGTTGGTAGGACAAGTGGTATTTCTGGGACAGCGCTCGTGAGTCTCATCTGAGGTGATGCTGTCCTTACAGTCATTTATGCCGTTACATACTTGCGACTTCGCGATACAACGGGAATTGAGACATGTGAATTCTTCTTCGTCGCACGGAGCATAAACGCATTCTTCTTCGTCTGAACCATCTTTGCAATCGTTCTCATGATCACATTTCCAAGATTTAAATATACACCTTCCATTATTGCAGCGGAACTCATTCGGTGAGCAAGAGTGATAAGCGCAGTAATTTTTGTCTTCATCGGAGTTATCACCACAATCATCATCTCCATCACAAGACCACATTCGACTGATGCATTTTCCATTTGCGCAGAAGAATTTACTGGGATCGCACGTAATATTCTTTGATACGCACATCCGACCTTCGTTGACCAATTTGGTATTATCGTCACATTTACATTCTACGGAATTGTTTGGTGCTGGATGACAACTTTGAGCGCAACCGCCGTTGCTAATATTACAGGCGTTCCTTTGGCACTTCTGCCTACTGGTACTGTATACGCGTATATCTCTAGGAGAGTCTTCTAGTCTTTTAACCATTTCAACCATATTAGCTCCTGTGTGTTTCTCGGCTCGATAAACTCCTCGTAATTGTAAGTCAGTCCAGTAAATGAAATCGCCAAAGACCGTTATAGCAAAAGGATAGATTGTGGCAGAAATTAAAACCTCTCGATCGGATCCATCTAATTTAGAACGTTCAATCTTTTCACGGACAGCATCAGTCCAATAAAGCATGTTTTCATCAAAGTCAATTGTAAGACCACTAGGTTGAGATAGATCTTTGTCAATAATGGCTTTCTTTAGAGACCCTGCCATTGTAGTTCTATATATTTTGCCGGAAGTTCCGAACCGACCCCAGTCTGTATAGTACAATGTTCCATTGCAAGGATCTACCACTATAGCCCTAGGCCGTTCCACTCTGGCAATCATAACCATTTCAGTTCCATCAAGATTCATTGCATAAATTGAGTTATTAGAACTGTCAGTCCAATAGATTTTTCTTTGAGTCCAGTCGTATGAGATTCCTTCAGGGTTGATGTTTCTGCTAATAATATTGTGTATATTGGCAATATCTGGATTATTAGCTGACATCCAAGCAATTCGAGCCCATGGGCGAATTTGTGTGAAGAATAATTTGTTATCAACATAATCAAACTCGACACCGACAACGTTTGTTAGATTTACAATAGGTTTAAACGGTACTCCAGTCGATTTTGGATCTAAGTTTACAGCACGAATCTCAGTTCTCGTCGTGAAAACAAGATATTCGTCTACAACATCACATTTCTTTGGATTGCTAGCTGATATTTCACCTGTGGCACATTCACATCTATGTGTATATCCTTTGTTTGCTTCTGGAGGATAACTAAAGCAAAGTTGATCGCATCCTCCGTTTCCAAGTTTCCTACATGGATTGTTGTCATCCGTAGGTTGGTTATTGACATCAAATATGACAATATCACGAAGCTTTGGTAGATTTGTGCGCAACTTTTCAGGCACCGACATATTACCCGGTAATTTGGAAGCCTTGTAGATCGTCTGTAAATTTCTGTCAACCCAATAAACACTTCCTGTATGTATAGCAATACCCATGGGATTTGGAAGATTTGACCTGATAAGTTGTCTATTTCCACCATTATATGAGATCTTTTGAATCTGATCCAGTTTAGAATCAACCCAGTAAACATCATGAGTTAGCATATCTACGGTCAAGTCTCTTGGGTTTGATATGCCTGAACTAACAAGAGTTTGCCAATTGCTACCGTCGAGGTAAGCCTTTCCAATGCGAGGGTATTGACCGTAATCTATCCAGTAAAGCAACCTCTTAAGTGGGTTGACTGCAAGTTCTCTAGGTGCATCCATGGTTTTCTTAACAAGTACTTTCCTATTAGATCCATCAAGCCAACTCATCTCTACATAATTTTCGTGTGGGAAGACGTTAGTGAAGTACAAGTTGCCAGCCACCCAATCGACAGCCAAACCACGGATTCCATTGCTTCCGATTCCATCTTTGATCACATGTTCCAAATCAGTACCATTGGGCCTAATACGGAATATACCGTTCCATTGTCCCCTATTGAATTCAACCCAGTATATGTAATTCTCGGCAAAATGAACATCAACGTGTAAGATATGATGACCCAATCCAGTTACGGGAACCATAGCTTCAGCGCTTTGCTCTAAACTGTATCCTCTAATCAGATCTAACTGAGAAACAACCGCGAAAGTCTTATATGGCACGCAGTTCACTTCCATCTCTTTCCTGTAGCCGAGTGAACAGGCGCAAACTCTTGATCCACCTTCACTAGGGATGCAAATCTGTTCACAACCACCATTGTTCTGGGCGCATGGATGGTGCATCATCTTTCTCTTTTGGAATATCGTTAACGATTTCAAATCACTCTCGTTATCTAGTATAACTTTAATATTGTCTCCATTCGGTAGATCAGCCTTAAAAATTTTTTCGTGTCGTGGATCAAGAACGTATAGTCTCGAATCTAATATTGCAATGACTTTGGGGTAAGAGATAGAGTTCTGTTCGCTAAGAATAGTTTTCCTGTCGTTTCCTTCAGTGTTAACGCTATTGACGCTGGCTGGATATTGTGTACTGAAATAAACTATCTTTTTTTCTATATCTATAGCTAATGCCTCCGGTCTCTCGATACTATCAACTAAGATGACTGGGTATGATCCATCCATATTAGCTTTGCCGATTTTAGCTGGTACTCCATATCCGCCTTCGTCAGCCCAGTATATTTTCCTGAAAGTAAAGACAAATAATAAATTTTAAATGGTATAAACATCATTTCAGCAAAATTTTGTAATTAGGCTAGCCTAATTTTCTCGTAGTTTCTTTCAGTTATTCTCTTACCCTTCCGTAGGATCCAAGCATAATCCCTTTGGCTTAGCCACTGAAACTTTGTTGCCATCATTCGCTAGTACAATACTTCTGTATTTAACTTTGCCGTCTACTCTTATCAGCTCGATGTTGCCAGCGACTCTGTTGGCCATGTACAGGTTGCGACCGAGCCAGTCGAAGGCAATGGCGGAGGGCGCGCCCACGATGCCAGAGTCCTGACCGAAGAACTCGACTTTGTTCCCGCCACCATAAGGCATGCTGTACACTGTACAATTTTCATCGTCGCTATCTCCCGATATCGCTTGAAGCCAGTACAACATGTGACCTTGTCTGTCGTAGTCTAACTGGACACCGCCTGAAATAATAGCAAAGATTTATTATTTTGTTCCATATCTTCGACAAAACAGCAAAAGTTAACCTAGAGTAATTAATACCTTGAATTCCAACTACCGGTGGTAACTGTCCAGCTCTTCCCGATCCATCGGTTGCCAGGTCAATAATTTGCGATCCTTTCAGTACCATCAAGTATGACATTTCCTCTGAAAATGTTAGATGTTTAATTAGAATTACTTTCCTTTAGCATAAAAAAATATTTTAAAGTATCCAGTGAGCAATTACCTTCAATACATTTGCCATCCGGTAAAAGTTTAAATCCTGGTTTGCACATACAAGTATATCCAATTGTCATATTCGGGCTTAGTAAACAAAGATGCTGACATGAATCTTTACCACATGGAGAAGGATATTGTGGTTGAAGGGATGGGTGGTGTACGTGGATCGATAAAGGTTGCGATATTAAATGTGATACCACGGTTGGATTGGTTCCAAAAAATTTGTGAGCCGACAAAACTCTATTCAACTGACGGTCGGTCCAATATAACGTGTCTTCAAATAATGTTAAAGAATGTGGATGTAAAAGATAGTGACTTCCAGCTAGTACTTGTTGTCTCCCCGTACCATTATAGTAACAGAAATCAATGAAATCCAGCTTCGAATCGGCAAAATAAACTCTTTGTGTCGCCGTGTCTAACGTCAAACCATTGGGCCAGTAAATTTTTGTTGTAATAATGGCCATGCGTTGTGTTCCGTCCATTCCGACTCTTTCGATACGAGGATTTTCTCCCCAATCGGTCCAGAATAACCATCTGGCGTTTGGTGCAGGATCTAAGCACATTCCCCTTGGTTGAGTTATATTGCCACTCATTAGAGCAGTTCTAGCGCTACCGTCTTCTTTAGCTACTTCAATGGTGTTTAGCTTGCTATCCAACCAGTATATATTGCCACCTACCCAGTCATAAGCCAAACCTTCAACTAAGTCCAATCCTGTAGAGATAATCACTTGTGGCTCGCTGCCGCGGTCTAATCGGGATATCTTCTTTAACTTCATGTCAGACCAAAATATTGTACCCGTATGCATATTCGACGCAGTCGCAACTACATTTTCTACATTTATTGGTACTCTTTCGAGTCCCTGTTCATTTAAATCTGCCACTAATATAGAATGCCGGTTAGAAATAATCAAGAAGGCGCTTGAGTGATTATTCGCCTTACAGGAATGTTTATCACCAGCCAATTGGTATCCTTCCACACACCCACAGAAATAGGACCTCTTCGTGTTTGTACACGTTTGTGAACAGAGACCAGGAGGTTTGCATTCGTCGATGTCTTTGCAAGTGAATCCATCTGGTTCCAATTCTTCTCCGCTCGGACACATGCAAAGTGGACCGCTCGGTGTCTGTTTGCAGTCATTTGAGCAGAGACCGGCTCTGTGTTCGCATTCAGCGAAATCACACCCTGGACCTTCATCGGCTCCATTAGGACAATCCGTGTTGTTGTCACATACTTGCGTGATGTTAACACACCTGCCGGTCACACCCGGGCATGACCATTGACCCGAAGGGCATCTGAAACATGTAGTTATAGTGAATTAGAGATGCGATTTCAGTGGCGAGAACTGGCGAAAAGAATCCAATTATTTTCGGTAGAGTGTAATATGTGTCAAAAACAAGATATACATATATGCAGAGAGATTGACATACAAGAGGGGCTAACAAAAGTAGCGATACCTGAAGACAGGCGGTTTGCAGGCGAGCTCGAGGCTCTCGTCGGAGCCGTCGCCACAGTCGTCGCGACCGTCGCACACGTACGCCTTGAAGATGCAGCGGCCCGACGCGCAGCGGAAGTGGCCCGCGCCGCACGCCGCCGCGCCGCACGCCGCCGGCTCGTCTGACAGGTCCTCGCAATCCGGCGTGCCTGCATGCATACGAGCTTATATTCTATCGCTTTCCTTGCATACTTACAATACATAAACATCCGTAACTATACGTTCTACACACACACACACACACACACACACACACACACACACACACACATACAAACACACAAACACACACACACATATACATATTCGATATATATATTTGTGTGTGTATATATATAGAACGTGTATATATATATATACATATTCGACATATCGTACAAAGTTCTTCATCAGGAGGTCGCGGCGGAGACCATACGTTTAACTATGGTTCATATAAAAATATGCGCGGTTAACAGGCTAATTGCTTTATTCATAGAGACACCTAATTCGAACTTTGAGTACATCAAATATATGCTTACTAAACTACATTAATAATATGCGTTATGTCTAAAAATTATATAACTGATTTACCTACTATTTTATCAATTTCAATTGTCTACTACTGAAAATAATTGGCAAAATTACCGTCGCAATACCACGTGCGCGGTATGCAGATGCCGGACGAGACGCACTGGAACTGCTTGTCAGGGGCGCACTGGTGCGGAGCCAGCGATGGGCAGCCGGCCTCGTCGCTACCGTCGTTGCAGTCTGGTATGCCGTCACATTTGTATGCTTCCTGAAATGCGACCGTGTTCTAAATATTGGCCTCGAAATATAATTTTCAATATATAGTACATAACAGTCGGTCTGTACTCGGTCAGCGAAGCAGACAATGAACTTGTGGTAAATCAATTCGAGGGGGAGCTAATATCTAAAGTGGAATGATAAAGAGTTTAATTATGATGCTGGTAAAGAGGGATTATATCCGTTCCATTAAGAATTACTTAAATTTAATTGCAACACCTAAAATATTTTGGACACCACATTGATACTATATTTGGACACCACATTGATAAGATCTATAAACTATTTTTTACCTGGACACACTGCTTCAAGTCGGCGCACTTGAACTGGCTAGCGAGACACGAAACTGGAGGGCAGTCGGCTTCATCTTGTTTGTCATAGCAATCGTCGTCGCCGTCACATACCCACGACGCTGGGATGCAGTGGCCAGTGCGCGGACATGTGAACTGACAAAAATATATGTTGAGTATTTGTCAATGAATTACACTAAAAAGCATGAACATGCAATGAAATACATAAAATATATGTATAAAACTAAGACATCGTCAATAAAAACATTATCAATAATAAATGTATTAAATACATTAAACAAAATATTCATATTTTATGGACGTGAAACTGTTAAAAATACCAAAAGCTTCACATATTAATCAAACAAATTAGTTAATACGTTAATAAATAATAAAACCATGAATAATAAAAATAATTATTAATATTAAACATGAACAATTAGAATTGGAAGAACCAAGCACATAAAATAAGACGCAATTACCCAAAATATACCTAGTTATACATGGAGGTAGCCACAACACATAACGAAACAATAACAATTAACTTACTTGGAAGTACGCACACGTCTTTTCAGCGCATTGTGGGCCCTCATCGGAGCCATCACCGCAATCGTTCTCGGAGTCACATTTCCAGGTGTTGGGCACGCATCGTCCATTATCGCACTGGAACTGTGACGAGCTGCACGTCACATTGACGCATCCGGTTTCATCGGAAAAATCGCCGCAGTCATTCTCCGAATCGCACTTAAAGGTCGCGGGGATGCACCGACCCGATTTGCACATGAATTCCGATGCGCTGCACGTCGTCTCTAAAATATTGAGACGTCCCCGTTTTAATATCGAATAAGTATAAGTGCAATGGAAACAAAGTGTGTGAGGAAATCGAAAAGAAAACTAACCAAATAAAAATGCGTGTTTATTAAAAATTAAAAATAATAAAAAAGTCATTTAGGGTCAAGTGTAGCTAACACATTTGTTCAGGGAATAAATGAACGCAACTTACTGGTACAATTCTGCTCCTCGTCACTGTTGTCTAAGCAGTCGTCGTCACCGTCGCAGACCCAGCTCTTCGGGATACAGCGCTGATTGTTGCATGTAAAGTCCCAAGTATTAGGACATGCTTGTACTGGCGGTTCAGAGTTCGGATCCGCTATGCAACTGACGCTATCTGGACCCAGCTTCTCTCCATATGGACAGCCACATTTAACAGTTAGTAATTCAGTGTTATTCCTTGGTATGGCAAAACATAATTTTTGGCAGTTGCCATTATTATGAGCACAGGGTTGCATCGCGTCGATTTTCTGAACTTCTTCACTATATACCTTAACACCATAAAGCCTATTCGTCTGTGGTTCTCTAACCATTATGTCCTCTTGCTCGCCAGTCAATTTGTCGAGGTGGACAATAGCATCTAACCTCCAATCAGTGATATACATGAATTCCTTGTGGATGACAATCGAGAAGGGATGTCTGATTAGTCTCGAGTTTACTGTTTTAACATCGGTACCGTCAAGTCTGGAATGCTGAACGTGATCCAATAGGGCGTCGCACCAGTACAATCTGTTCGCGTCGAAATCTATCGATAATTCATTAGGCCAGCCAAGAGTGACGTTTTCGAATACTAACAAACCACTACCATCGGTGTTAGCTCGACTGATGTTTGCTGGGCGATCCCATTCCGAAAAGAAAATGTATCCTTTGTTGGGATGGACCACGATAGCGCGGGGTCGTTTTAAATCTTTCAAAAGTGTTCTCTTGTAAGCGACATGTCTAGTCGATAATACATTCAGAGTTCCTTTTCTAGAATCTATATAATAAAGATTCTTCGAAGCCCAGTCTACTGCTAAACCTTCCACACCCTCGTTTTGAGACGCAAGCACTATTTCCCTGGTAGAGCCATTTCTATGAACTCTATAAATGACATCTTGTAACACATCTGAATAATAAATATGTTCATCTCGGGAATCAAAATCCAATCCGACGAATCTTGCTCTTCTCGACACTACTGGCAATATAGCATCACTAAAACCTTCTATCACCGGGTTTAAAACTTTGCCTTTAATGAAACGCTGTTGGGAATACATGAGGAACTCTTTGACGAGGTCGCAGTTTCTTAAATCGGTTTCCAATCTATAGCCGATGTTGCACGCGCAGCGGTAACCCAAGCCACCGTTTTGTAAGGCCGTCACTATACACATTTGTTGACAACCACCATTATTATTTCCACAGGGATTGTTCACTAACGTTTGTTTCAGAGAATGTATCACAGTCACAGCTTTGGGCTCCCTAATATCTTTCATTTTATAGATAGCTTGTATACTGGAAGCTCCTTCATATTTATTTACAGAACTGATTCCTTGTTTTGTACTGTCCGACCAGTATACTCTGTCTTCGAATAAAGCTAATCTTGAAGGACTGGGCACTTGCTGGCCTCTCAACACTAAGAACCTATAATTACCCTCATAATCTACTGTTTCGATATAATCTAATAATGAGTCGCACCAAAATATCCTTCGAGCAATTGTATCTACTGCGATACCTGAAGCTTTGTAAGTAGCTTCCGATACTATAGATTTTGAATGTGTTCCGTCCATGTTTGCTCTTATAATCTGAAAAGTAGTTTCTATTGTTAGCCTCAAATAGGGCATCGCTAATATAAACTTAATTGTGATTTAAATTGCAGGGTACCGTATAGAAAACAACTCTAGTATATAAATTCACTTACTTGGCTGCTATCTGCCACGAACATTAACCCTAGCGTAGGGTCGAGTGCTATATCTGCGGGGTTGGTGAGATTGGACCCCAGTACGACCGCATGCCAGCGACCGTCCAGTTCAAACACGTCAATTTTCTGGCCGACCGCATCCGCTACGTACAGCTTGTCACCCACCCAGTCTACAGCAAGTGCGACGGGCGCCCAAGAGCCGGCAATTGTGATATCATTACCGATGTAGCTTGATATACCAGCTGGTGCGTTCAGTTGCTGCGTGTGGATCTAGTTAACGGGAAAAAATTAATTTATTTCCGACCCATATAAATGTTACTTAAAAATGTACTTACTTCTTAGTTTATAAGATGGCAAAGATATTTATTTTCTTTATTTTCAGTCTAAAAAACGTTTGATATATATTAATACAAAAGTTAATTTAATGATACCATATAATATGTATATTTATACAAGGAATATCTGTGTTGCCCTCCATATGTCAGTTGTAAAATACTCAAATGATCTGGTACAGAAACTGAAACTGTCTCATTTTTATTAAATTCTTCGACAGCTTGGACAAATTGGACTTGCGAAGTTTATCAAGCGAAATGGTTGATCGATGAGTGAGAGTTCGTAAGTATCTATGGGAAATTATTAATGCGTTTCTAGCCCATATATAATTGAAGTTGCAAAAGTATCAAGTTTAGTATTTTAGAATACCATTAATAAACCGTAATTAAAGCAGAAATATTTTAACGTAAAATAACAGAGAGATGTTTTACTTCTGCGTAAGATTTTGTTGAGCTCATTGTCTATGGATAGCATTAATTATGGAAACGGATAAGTTACTTAGGCATTTGGTTGTGATATTTAACATTTAACAATCTTTGTGTTAACGGTATAAATTATTTATAAGATTTTCTTATTCATCAACAAATATACAGTATCAAGTAACGCGAAAATATTAATTGGATTCCTGGATACCTATGTAAACAATAATAGTTACAAATTTTTAATTTATGAAACGAGGAATAAGTTATCAGAATCCTGCCTTCTTAGATTATTATATGATGTTTATTCATATTTTTAAAGATAATATAATTATTCAGAAGAGTTCATTTGCAGTTGAATATCTTGTACATTCATTCATTGTTAAATTCCGTGTACCCGGTAGAGTATACATATCTATAATTCGGTCGATGAATCAACTCATATACATCAACATATTCGTGACTGTCTCATCGCATAAGGATTTCATCGCCGTCGTTAGTCGCGTTTAAAGGAGCTATATCTTCATCATTTAGTATGTACACTATTTTTAAAAGGTTTTCGGAACCAAAAACAAAGTGTTATATATAGCCTTTGCGAGACAAAAATAAATTTCTAGTGAGAGTTCTTAGAGTCGAATTACCTTTCTAGTTTTAAGATCTGACCAAAACAGCAGGTTCCGCCGGTAATGGTAATCGAGGCCGGCGGCGGCGGACGCGTTGGCGAGCGGTGCGGGCGCGCGGCCCAGCAGGTCCAGCCGCAGCACGCCGCGCTCGTGCGCCAGCGCCAGCGTGGCGCCG
>DWMG01003677.1:0-11653 GCA_018244855.1 Elbella merops
CGAACCACTACTAGAAAATCTAAATTAGAAAATTTTGTAGTGTTCGACCCGGGAATCGAACCCGGCACCTCCCGATCGACAGTCGCACTTGCAACCAACACGAGCAACGAGGCAGTCATTTCTGTATTTCATTAAAATTCACGATACAAAATTAATATCACTGAAATTGACGAAACATTTTTAGTTATAGTCAAACAATACTGTTATATGATATCATATATAAAATGTTTGATAGAATTTTAAAAATTACAAATAAATGGTTGCAATTTCAAAATACCAAAACAGTTGGAGAGTACTCGTACATATGATTATTACATACATCTGTATCTGAATGCGGAACTGACCAAAAATTTAACAATAACGCAATTAAACTCACTGAAACATTTTCAACATGTTGGGAACATTAATTTAGTGCATAACTAATTTAGTTACTACTAATTTACTTTAATTGAGAGCGCACGTTATCCATGAGGAAATTATGAAATTTGTGTTCATTGTACCTCACATCAGGAAAGTTGCTTACTTGTCATACATAATGATAAGCGATGACATCTCTAGCCAGACTCGTGATGACGGCTTAGTAAATTTTATCATACACTCCAGTCGTTATTAAATTTATTCTAATACACTAGAAATTTTTGATGTTGGAGCATTTTTGTAATTACTCAGTACATAATGAAATATAAAGTGATTATTTTCGACACCCATATTTTTTAATTATCCCCAACTTATTTCAGGTCTTCTTTGTTTATAAATTACACTTGAAGCAACAGTGAAAGAAAAACTTGTGAGGAAATATACTTCTCTATAATGTTCCTGGAGCATCTGAAGTCTGCCAATTAGAGTTTGCCCAGCAAGGGTTGACGCCGTTCTTGTTCTGAGAAGAGAACCGTGCTAACATTGGAGTGATGAAAATTTTAATCATATTTTATATCTTTATTTCTTTGATCGATGCGATGATATAAAAACTGAGTGTTATTTCGAATTAATTGTTATACATCTTTGATTCTACTTTATATCGGACATCCGTATTTGCAAAGGACGATTCGAAAGCTAAATGAAAAGACAAACAGATAAATACAGAAGCATCAAAACACACCGAGAAATTGTTATGATATTTCTCTTATAAAATATATATGGATTTAACTAGAGGTGAAAAAATTGAAGACTTAAAAGAATTTCTCTGCTTACCTCTTCGGGATTACAGATATAACGTTACATTTTTTATTTCTTAAGTATATGTAGAATTTTCTATAAATATTCAGCCATTAGCTTCATCAATATACTGGCAAAGATTTTAGCTTATTCATGTCATTGTGGAAACTTCCACTAGTTTCCCTGCCTCTGATGCATTTAGTGGCGACGTGGTGATGTATTGCGCTACTTATTCAAGTTACGCGAGCTATACATACAGTTGATTGATATCTGCACTTTTGGCGGAAGACGGTTTAATTGAAGCTTATACCAGCAGTAGGTACTCCAGTTTGTTTTGGTCTGAAGAGCGTAGTTGCACATTGCATTTGTATATTAAAGTTCACTATCTCACCAGGTATCACCAATTAATAATATAATTAATCTTGTTAAGTTGTTAAAGGAATACCAATTTTACTAATAAACATAAAAAGTCCTCTACGAATTACTGTTTCAGTTATTTCAGCCGTAGTTCGCCACGCTGGCCGTGTACGCTTTAGTACACTCTTTGAAGGATTATCGGATACTTCTCGATGTTTTCCTACTCAAAATTATTAAAATTGTGGTGTACAAGTTGGATAAACGAAAGGCGGACGAAAATCGTAAGTCCCTGAACGTTTTCTGCTTCGTAACAAGATAGCGTGACGTGCGTTCTACCTAAGGGCCCCACTTACGCCAATCTTATCATTAGGTACTACGTAGTATAGTCGAGTCTAGTTATTAAAGAATAAATCAAAGACGAGAGACGCATCATCCATCACAGCCAACCGTCACGCGACAGAAGGGACCGTGGGTTACGTAACTACCCACAATGTAGTCAGTACATACCGTGCCTAAGAAAGGGTAAATAGATTGACGAAAATCCTATTATATCTTACGATAAAACGTTATTATGGAAGTAAAGAGGTACTTTGACTGCCTCGTTGGTCGTGTGGTTGCAAGCACGACTGCTGATCGGGAGGTCATGGGTTCAAATCCCAGGTCGGGTACTATTGGATATTTTTAATTTTGAATTTCCAGTAATGACACGGAGTCTTCAACTGTGCCCGGTGTACGGTGATAGACTCACCACCTATTCCATGGGACTAAAACGTAACTAGTGAAACCTGGAAGCGTACTATATTCCTCTGCCCACCCCTTGCGTGATGTTACGTAGAGAGATACTATAGATAAAATCGAAGAACTTCTATAAAAAGACCAAGTCAACAGTACTTTTAATACAGCAGTATGTATGAGGATTTTAATCAATATTGCCAGTACCGTAGCCAATGGAAACCTTTAACCTATCTAAATAATGCTGGTGAATTTAGCTGTTCAAAACGAAGGTACCTAATATAGTTTTAAACTCTACATCGCAACTTTGTCAAGTGTTTAAAAAAGGATGCGACCACAATAGTCAGCAGTCGCATTCTGCACTGCAATTTTCGAGCTAAATCTACGTTAAACAAATTTTTAAACAAATTTCGTAAGCGCAACCGCGCACTACATGGCACTGTTTTTCTAAAAATACGTATCAATGAATAGTAAACCAGTTGGGCTTTAAAAATCTACTAATTTGGTACATTTTAAAACATCAAGAAAGAACTCATTTTTCAGAACGAGGTTATACACATAACATTTTCTGACAATAGAGGAAAACATCCATCTGTCAGTAATGTTAAAGTGTTGAAGTCTGATATGATGATGTAAGCAAAAATTATATAAAACAACATACTATGCGCCGAGTGTTCGTGTATAAGAAATATTATTCGCAATATTTTAAAAATGTAAAAAGAATTGGGTGGTAAGTTAATGCTTTTCCGTGCTTCGTCGATTTAATTAAATTATCGAACATCGGGGAATGTAGAGAAGGTTTGTTACTGGCGAAAGCTATTAGTGATCAGGAGTTAAAAAAAAGATTAGAATTGAACTTATATTGTGTATTCAGCTGAATTATTGTTTGTACGAGTATATACAATGTGCGAGTAGCTAGTAACTTGTCATTAACCAAGTAAATTTTCAAGCATACAAATTCAATATATTTGATATCAAAATCTAATTTTTCCAAGTTCTACAACTGCTCTTCCATATGTGGACTGTATTGATTTGGGAAACTTAGTAACACTTCGTATTCAACACTTCTAATTAGTTGAATTTCTAAAATTTAGTAATAATGACATCGAGGTATCAAGCAATAATCAAGGTCAATATGTTGCAGGTATATTTATTATTCGATCTAAACAAAGGCAATAATCCAAATGTGTACAAACAGAGCTTTAGTCAACAGCTTAGAATGTTATATGGACGATCTGGTGGACTGCTTCGAGGATTTCGTAAAAAAATCCGTCATAGTAATATCAGTTGCGGTCGGCTTGCTAGTCGCTATGATCGCGTATGTACTGAAGACGATTGTAGATCGTAGCCAGCCATCGTCTGCTACAGGTAATTGAAGAATGCACCCAAATTGACTCATATTAAACTCTGCCCAATATGGTACATATTAAAAAAATTTGAATCCCATCGACAAATATTATTCTAACACTTTGTTACATCTGACTAGTTTTGAATTTAAACTGATACCAAGTACTACTATATAACGGTTACATCACCATTCATTATGTTCAAGTCATAGGTGTATTAAAATGCCATGGAAATTATGAAAATCTTAACTAAAATAGTACAGTAAAGAAAGTATGTTACAAGGAAATATATTATCAGAACGTAAATCGAAATAAAACGTGTAAATTATGCATACACAAATACATACAACAGAGCCGAAACATAAATTAATTATTGATTTCTTATTATATATTTCATCATCATCTTCATTATTATTAAACAGTTTCATAGTTCCACTATTGGATACGGCTGTTTTCTCAAAATGTGACCAACTAACTCACCTTACCACATAGGAAGCCCATTAACAATACTGACCGAAACACGTTTAAACAATCCAGAAGCTATGTATTTACGAACAATTTGTTCATGTAAATTGAATTTGTTCGGGAATTTCTCAACCGCTGATCCCTTTACGTGCTTACCTACTTCCCTTTTCCCTATTAAATTAGAAGCGAAGCATCTGATCTTTTTTCTATTGGAATTTCTTTTGTCTGTGAAAATTTCTGAACTGATCATTTAGATACAGTGATATACACGCGAGTTAGCAGTTAAAAAAGAATAAAAATAATTATCTCATGTAATTAATTTCACCAAAAGCATATAATGCAGCATACAGTACTCTTCTGTACTGTTGATAAACGATTCACTGATGTATCTAATAATTTTTTGAGCGTCATCAAAGTTCCTATAATATCACTTCACAATATCACTATGCTAAGACTAGCAATTAATCAGCCTTTTATTTAGCTGAATGATAGCGCCATTTTACTCCTGCAGACAACAGATAACGACTATTGTCTTAGAATATGTTAATAGATGGCTGAGTAATAAGTCAAGATCGTAGTATCAGCTGTTTGATTGTGATCTGCGAGAAAAACATAAAAATGGTTCTCCTTTAAATCTGGCGACATATTAGAGTTTGTTGGTCTCCTACTGTTACAAACATCCGTAAACGATGCTAGCCATTTACTATTAAGGAGCCCAGCAGACTGTTCGCTATGCGAAAGTTCTGAAAAATACAGATGCAACCGATATTACTGGTGGCTGGAGATCAACTTTATTTGTTCATAACACTTAACAAAACAGCGTGATTACCATTATTCGACTCTTGAATAAACACCGAAGTGAACACAAAACAAGTCATAATACACAATTGTTACAAATTGAAACTCCACAGCGAATTAGCAAGTGAAACGAGTTGGCTTCAACAAACCGACTCACAAAGGCTCAGTCGTACGCTATTTGTAGTCTAGTTCATTTTGTAGAAATGTACTTGTGAAGTAACGGTGCTGATGAATAATGTCACCGAAAATGATTAATGGTTTTTATTAACTAATATGAACTATACAGCTGGCAGTGGTTGGATGCGAAGAGCTGTAGATCGAGTTCAATGGCGTGCCATTGGAGGGGCCTATGTCCAGCAGTGGACGGGAATAGGATGATGATGATGATGAACGACATGTTCCTGACTCTTACCTATTTTATTATGAAAATTAAACACGGCAGACAAAAAAAAAGTTCTATAAAACAAATTTTGGACGCCAACATCATACTTTTTTATAGTTCAAATCATGTAAAAAAATTATCAGAATTAGTTCCAGCGAATTTAATGCGAAAAGCCTTCACAAACTCAAACTGCATTCTCATGTTAATACAAGTATTGTAATATTTTGACCTGCAGGTGACACAAATCCCGGCGGTACACTTTCAAGAACCCAAGGTGATCAAATTCAGAGTGGTGACAGTGACAGCATTTGGAAAATGGGAAGGCCCCAAATACGCAGTCGTAATATTACAAAGGACAACTTCATGCTTTTTGATATCCAAGATGACAAAGGTACTTCGACGACGAGCGCGAATGATCAGATATGTGCCGATGAGAAAGTTCTGAAAAACATTGCTTTTACTGGATGCACAAAAGTTGGTATTTACAAATTTCCTATTTACCAATTAAAAAAAACAAAAACAGTTATTTTTTTTTAAATTACGTATTTTGAAATTTTGAACATTTTATTTGAACACAGTGATGTATCACTGTGTTCAGATCAAATGTTCTCGCTTCATGTTTTTACATACAGTATCTATTTTTCAGCCTAATTGCAAAGGCTGCTATGGATTTGAAAGTTTATCTACAACCAGGTACTTACTTTTAGATAGCCTGTACTCTTTTATAACAGTATTAACATTTACTTCAACATCAACGTGACGAAAATACTTCTACAACTATGGTATTTATATATATATACTCACTGCGATTTTATGTGGTTACCGATTGGTTGGTATATGCCGATCTGTTGGTTTAGGGATTAGTACGAGTAGTCCTGGCTGCTGGGCCACGGGTTGTGTTCAATTCCTCCAAAATGCAATTTATTATCAAACAGACATTAGCATTGTTTATGTGGAAGTGAAATTATCTATGTGAATATATATTCAGAAACATGTATTCGTATAACTGTAACTATTCATTAACTATCCGATCATCGTAACATAGACTCCACTTAATTCGTGACCAGATCACGTGTAAAGTGTACCCAATATTTTACTATTATTAGTACTTTTAAAATAAGTAATAATGGATATAATGGAATAGAAAATAAATGACTATATTATTTCTCTCTCAGACTTTCCATACCAAGTTTACCGATGGACCAAAAACGTAAGTGTTGCATATAATTTCAATTAGAATGTAATCACTATGACTTACTGATACCTAATGGAGCTGATTGCTTCCATATTCAAGCAATGTGTTTTTTTACTGTTTCGGTTTATAGGAATAAACTGTACTGTCTAGTAAAAAACATCTATTCCATATTTGATTCCATTCTTCAACAATAAAACGATGAAATTAGACACATTGCAAATAATTATATCGAGTGCCCTTGACTTGTATATCTGCAGGTACTAGTCCCATACCTGGCCAGCCCCGGACACCCAAGTCTGATGACAAATTAGACTCTTGCTGCTCAATGTGCTGCGATGACAAATGTGAACGATGACTCAAAGCTAGGCAACTGGAAATGAAAAGAACACTATCTGAAGCGTGCTGCATACAAAAATAAAACAATTGAATATCTACCATCGACTACAAAGTATTACAAACATACGTATTACCACGCCTTGATTCCATGGGGGTAAACAAAGACTAAGAATTTCCACCAACAGCCATTCTTACTTTTTCGGCCCCAACAAAATTAGTCACGTGGATGCTGGAATATCGAAAAAAAAAAACTTGAAATTGTTTCTTGTAACTTTTTGTACGTTTGTTCACTAATCACTGTAAATCACACTTAATGAATCTATTTCAATAAAAGTTGGTGTCATAATAAATCGTTATCACAATTAAGTCAGGATATTTATATCCCGGGAAACTTATCACCATGACACCTAGTACGAACCAAGCAGTAGGTACCGTACCAACTGGTGGTACCAACAGACCATTGAAGATTTATTGTAAAAAAATACCATACAATATTTAAACACGAAGAAATTGATAAACTATTTTACGAATCTCCGGTACAGATAAAGGAATTAGGTATTACATAGATATTAATTTTTATATTGCATCTAATATATTGTGTTGTATCTTATACAGTTGGGCGACAAATTTTACCTACATGTAGTACGCTTTCGTTATTGTAGTCAAAGTAAACAATTTATAATCGGTTTACGTGTTTACGTCTCATAAAACTAGCTTCAGATAATTGTAATTCAAGATTTAACAGTGTTAGTAGTGTCACGGTGTTGTTTTTACTTTATTATTTTGGGTAGTGTGAGACCGGCATTAATCAGAGTTGATTAGCCTGATTTACATGCCGAATGAATGGGACGCAATTTGTTACATGGCATTTATCTCAGCCTTTTTAATGTTTATACACTCATTAGGCTTTTAAAAGACTTTTTATAAGGTTAATAATTTTCTGCTTCATAGCTTGAATTTTTCAAACATTAATGCTTTTTTATGTGTGTGAAAATGTCGTCGTTCACTATGCCTTGTCATATCTACATGACCTATACCATCATTTTGAAATAGAATAAAAAATTTGATCATTGTTATTTTTATATACGAGTATAAATGTGTGCGCATAGGATGTTTAGGATAGGATTTCGTAAAAATGTTCAAGAAATTTTATATTTTGAGCTTTTGTTTAGTTTTGTTTAATTTAAATAAAATTTTGCTGTTTCATAGCCCAATAATTTTATTTATTATATTACTCTTAAGTATTTATTCGCAATACTTTTCGATTACGCCAAAATGAATCTTTATTAGAAATGGCAGAAGCCTCTATTAATCAGAAACTTTAAAGTAACTTATGTCCGAATAATAAAATTTCTTTATAAATTCATAGTTTTCCAAAATTTTCATTTAAAGAGTGTGAAGTCTGTCAATTTGATCGTTGTCAGCAATAGCAAACTATGGACTCACCTTTCCGATACTCAAAGTTCCCCGTGCCCTCCAATTCTTGTGATCAATTGAATGGAACTACAGGAACAACGAAAATTTGGTGATTGATGATAATGATGATACTTACAAAAAAGAAATGATTAAAGTAATAATTATGCAAGAGAAAAAAACTAAAAAACATGCGCAAAAGGGCTTATAAAAATAAAGAAGTACATAAGTGTTTGGAATTAGATCGCCCGAAAGTCTTCTACATAGTTCAATTTTTATGGCAAAAAAGACTACAGAATTGCTGACTAATTTAATAAACAAAAGATATAATATTGCTCAATTTCATACATTCGTTTTCAAGCAATAAGTAATAAGGGCTCTTTATTCAAATGGTACTTAATAAAAATCATACCAAGATAAACTTAATATAAGCTAAATATCTTACACGTGTTGTATAACATGTTGCTACATATTGTAACACATTTTCCTACTTTTTTGCTATGTTGTTATTTCATAGCTCCTTTGTGAATTTAAGAAGCTATCTTTAACTGTACATTTTATTAAAACACGAAAAGAAGAATGAATGAAATGAATGAATAAATTGAAAATACATTTTATGGCAGCATTCAATTTCCAACGTCCTTTTCCAGAACGCATCTTAAAATGAAACGTCAAATTCTATGTAATGCAATAACTTCACTTTGAATAGTCGTTTTCGTAATATGACATTATAACATTTTTAACACGAAGTCTAAACAACACCATATTACGAACGGCCTCTGTGTCGTTTGCTGGAATACCAACAAAGCAAATAAAGTGTCGCTCAGAACAACAGTACCAACATAAGAATAAACCAACCAGACATGAAAAAATATTTATATAAAAGCTGTAAATTAATTATTAATTAAAAAAAAATCACTCTGTACCTTTAATAAGAAATGCATTCGGTATATTGTTTTATACTTACGTATTTTTGTACTAACTAGGTCAGCTTAATCTTCTACTTTATGATACAGAAAGAGATACACGTACGTGCACGAAGAGTAAAACCGAGCGCCACATTGCCAATGACGCCCCATCGCGGAATGTATTCTTCCTGATGTTGGCAGCTCTGCTTTAGTTCACCATCGCGACCGCAACGCAGCGTTGGCGTCGTGCAACACCTTTCATTGTATTGACTATTGACTGATTCTGAACACAGAGAATAATGTATAAACGTTATTTATCGTTTTATTGTCTTAGTTCTTGTTAAATTATATTGTAGTATATCTTAGTTTAAGTGTAAATATGCCTCCGTTTACGTAAATGTGAAAGAAGACAGCCCGTCGAGTGCTACGCGGCCATTTTACTTGCAATGCGGCAACGGTGTACGATCCGCCATTGGAAACGGCCAGTGTCTTTTTCTGAGTGCAAGATTCGTATTCTGCCGATTTATTCGGTATAGTAATATCGGATAACCATGTGTGATATAAGTGTAGTGCGGACTTTAGTGTAGTGAAGCACGGTGGTCGGGTGATTTGAATAATGTGCGAACGATGGAAAACGAAGTGAAGCAGCGCAATCAGAGAAACAGGCGAAGGGAGAGGGCACAGCGCATGCAAGCACAGCGTGAGAGTAAAGTTAAGGATGGGGACAGTGGCGAGGATGAGTCCCCGGCGCGAGAGAAGCCTCCTCGTCCTCCTGCCCGGAGAAAGAAGTCCAAGGAACCTCTTGGCGAGGAGGACATCATTGATGGTTTTGCTATAATGGCATTTCGCACCTACGAAGATCTTGAGGTGAGCTATGTATATATTACTGTGATAACTCTTACTTATTAAAGCTGAGAGTTAAATAAAACCTTTGTCACTGTTCCTTGCTACACCTTGTATCCAAGAGGAGGCACCCATTTTGTTTGTTTATATATTTACATCTCAGACCCGGAGACTAAAATTAGATATAATCTAGGTTCTATTAAGAATGTTTTGCTATTCGATGAAATATTTTAATAGTAACATTGAATGTTAGTATCCATATCGTTAATGTAAATCCATGCGCTTTACATAGCGGTTGTCATCAACATTCTGTCTCTTTCTTTTTCCTATTTATTGCTATACTATTTATTATATTATGTAGAAATTATCCTTATTTTTTCTGATTAATTACAAATGTACAATGTGAAATTAGTTTGGATATCGTCTCGTAAGTGCATTGACCTATTGTATGAACCCCCGAGCGGCTATATTTGCGGATGAAGTAAATATCAATTTAGTTAGGCATTAGTGAAAGTACATATAATGGTTTCTGACGGAGTGAGTTTTGTGTACAGCGAGCACAGTGCACTGCATTACGTGGTGTTGATCGGCACATACGCAGGTAGCTATAGTACATGGCACGTATTATGTGCGAGCAGCTGACGAGCGCGGCGCCGACGGAGCGCGCGCCACCGTTCTCGACGCAAACTTGCACCCGTGGTCTCCCACTAAGTGTAAATTTGGTCTAAGTGGCTTTCGCTCGTTTGTACTCATTTATCTCGTCGTCCTCCAATGACTGTATGATTTGAACGTCGAAGGCTCATATGAGCGGAATTAAACTACATTGCTAGTTAACGTTTGTTGTTACGATTGTATGGCGAAAGGCTGGTCGCCCGTGGCTCTCTCGGCACGGCCGCTCGAGTGTTGTACGCTGAACAGGTTCCTTTACTCCTATTTAATTCAACACATGCGGTGTACAACTTTTATGCAATTTCTGCTTACAATGGTTGTACATTAATTTTCTTCGTATAACAGGTTTTATGGAAATTGCGCCAACGAATCCACTGACATGTGGCAAATAAAGCTGGCAGTGGTGTTTCATAAAATATTGAACATAACAATTACGGTATTGGCGTTAACACATGAATGGAGACAGGCCATGTGTTTACAATTATTTACCTGCTGCCATTGTGTAATTTACCTACAATTATTTATTGAAAGTCTTTTTTGGAAGTCTGTTCTTTATACGTGTGTGTGTGTGTGTGCGAGACTGTAATTATTGCGTATTATTAGAAATTTTCTTACATATTTCTGACCCTTATAACGTTACATTAACATTCAATATTATATAGTAGTTACCATTATTAGTTAGTAGGTATCTAATTAAAATAATATTGCAAAATAATTCTTCGACATGATGATAGTCAGTAATCTAATCTATGGCTGTGGACACAGGTAAAACTTTTTGTTAACAGTATGTTTTTTATTCACGTTAATGAACAGTGGAATCTCTTGTAAAATGCCTAATGCGATGCCTGCGATTTTATTTTATACCTACCCTAAATTTCAGTCTCGAGCTTATTTGTTATTCAGGCACACAAAATCGTGTTAAAAAGGTCAATACGTCACGGTCTTCGTAACCACCATACAAACATTACACATTTTTGAATTTAGAATATTAATTAGGATGTTTATGGTAACTCCATTTTTAAATTAATTTACAACAGCCTGATAATTATTTATT
>DWMG01003678.1:0-11653 GCA_018244855.1 Elbella merops
AATTATGATTATTAAAGATGGAATTCCTTCTACAATTTTTGTCTTACTCGTATGTACACGACGAACGTTGAAGAAAACGGCCGTAAAACGAAACCTTTCAATGAAACTTTTAATTTTTGCAATAGTAAAAACCTTAGTTAAAGATTTGTAATCACTATAACCACTGTCCGATCGCACTAAAAATGCAGAAACTAAGAAAAATATTTGTGCTTTCAAATAATTAAATCAGAACTTCAACTAATCCGTAAGCCTTCTACCATTTTGTAGTGTTATACTAGTTTGATTAATATTAACAATAAAATTACTTTACCTAATAAAAAAAAAACTTAACAGCAAAAATTGTGATTGTGCTAAAAAAAGCAGAAAAACAGTTAACAGAAAAGCAGTTAGTAACATGACATCCTTAGGCTTTCAAACAAGCAGCAAAAATATTCGACAAAAAGAGATCATAAAAAACTACACTTAGCTGTCCATGAGTTTAATTAATAGAACGGAGGTAACATGACGGAAGATAGAAACTACTTCGCTTGTATTCCATTTATGTTACTAGTACTATATTACCTTAGTTTGATGTGATTGAAAATAGATGGCGCCCAATATAGAACACAATATTATTAAAAATCAGAAAGTCGCCATCACGAATGGTTCATATTAATGCTTCCGTAAATCATTTCTGTATATGCTAAAATTGTTTTTCATGCTTAATAAGTAGGTACCTAACACAAATAATTCGCTTATATTTTATCATTCGATATACCAAATAACTGCCTCGCAAGTACACCGACGCTAAGAAAGGTTACCCTATTTTGTTACTCGTGGTGACCCAACCAGAGTCCTACAGCGGCCATCATTGCAAAGTTTTACGAATCGTTCGCGATTACGACTGAGAGAACTCCGTAAATGATAACGAGTAAACGTTCATTACGAATGCTCCCATTCCTACCTGTTCCAATTTAACGCACAATAATAGTGTTGGAATCCGTTGTTTTAAGAGATGAGAATTGTGGAAAGGCATTGTGCATCGAAAGCATACCTCCCATTGTGGTCATAGCGGATGCTACGCGACGCTTTTATCAAGCGCACAATGGAAATCTTTTCTCCGAACTGAATTGCTAGGTTGATTTAATCAAGTCCCGGTTTTGCGGAATTGCTTTATCGCCTGTGAAATTTGCTCAACCTGTAATGTAGTTAATTAATTATAAACCTGATTGCGAGATTACTGGCACTCACTAATTTCACGTACCTATTTATGAAAAGCACAATGTTTCTACTTGAGCAGTTACAGTTGGTCGATTATACGAGTAAATTAATAATCCTAAGTACACTTACTTTAGAATAGTCTCGTGAAATATGATGTGTCAGTGAAAAATCTTCAACGCCCGAAAGGGATCCACGAATTAAGCTTAAACGAAAAACGAAGCAATTACCGATTCTTGGTCGAGAATAAAGTTTGTTTTACTGGAAAGGAATTAATATTCATTAAAAAATCTTTCTCGGCATCATTCCGTTGAAACTTTGTAATCAGCTCGAGTCGGCCGAAGAGGCGATGAGCGTAGGTTTTGTCAGCCAATTTTGGACTTTACTGACTTACCAAATGGAAGTTTCCTGCCGCTGTAATTACAACAATTTGAGAAGGGCGTATTTGCACATTGTGGCCCAAGTATTTAATAGTCAATCTCGATGTCAAAATTTTAATTTTTTTTTCAGCATAATTTAGGGTTATTAATAGGACCAAATATATTTAAAAAAGCATATGTAACAATGTTTTCAAAAAAATCAGCAGGTTCGAAAAATAAGTTGATAACTTGAAATTTACTGATTGGATCATTCTTTAAAAGAATTTTTTTCGTGATAGGTGTTTATTTAATTAAATTGGACCACATGGTTGTATATACTCGTAATGTTGGTACATCGAGAAGGCTTGTCGCATGATACAAGAAAACCGTATCATTTCCACGAATGTTAGGAGACGTCTGCTAAAAGGACCGGATGAGAATACAAGTGTACATGAACCTCAGCATTGTCGCTGTACTGCCTGGATCATCATCTTGTTGTGAGCTTGGCAGCCGGGTGTACCCGATATAACATTTCATATTATAGCCACTAGAAAGCTTTGAAGCGTTGAAACATCGACGGTCGGATACGCAAACAGTACATAAAGATCCGGCAATCTCACGGTTTTTCTGAATTAAGCCGTGAAGGGACATCCCGACCCTACCCTTGCCAATTTACCTACTCACTACAAGGCCCGCCCGCATTATTAAGTGATTTTGCTGAAACAAATCCACCCAGTTCCGAAATACTTTAGAAATACTTTCATTAAGAAATTTTTACTTTTAAATTTCCCATTAACTTATGGTCATCTAAGTATATGCTTAGGCTTATTTACATAAATGCAAATCTCCCGTGTCCTAATTGACATAACATCATTCTAATAGAATGTGTCATTATCATAAATACTTTTTTTATATGTATTTAGCCTAGAAAATAGACGGTGGCCTGTCTGCCTATTTGCTATTTGCATCAGGTGGCCCTGATGGTAAGTGATACTTCCGTTCCCTGGGTGAAATTGCTGTTAAACAGCACGTCCTGGATACAATTGTCTATAGTGTGGAAGGAGAGAAAAAAACGTTAGACAGAATACATCTGAAAAAAAATCCTTAGAAAAGTTAATCGAAAGAATGTGGTTATTAATATGTTTAATAAATTTGTATTGTTTCATGGCTGCTAACATATGTATATGTTAGTATCATTACGACACCAAATGCGTGCGGATATGCCAAGAGTGCAAGACTTGGAGGATCCATCATACTACGTTCAATCGTATTGAACGGGCTAAATCTACCAAATTCATAGTTTACTAGCGTTACCAGGTATTTGCTTCGTCAAATAATTTATACAATACAATATACTTTATTGCACACTAAGGTCTGTACATAGAACCACAAACAATAGACAAAAATAAATACCATATAATAATTACACAAATATATACATTTAACAGTACTGAAAATCAAAACTGATGAAATTTGTTTTGCATTTCAAATTTGTAATTATGGAATAGTTAAGGGAGATCGCCCACGCGACGGTAACTTCTTGCAGCGATAAAGTAGCGCCTTTCAGTGCGCTACTGTAACGCTACTTTTGGCTTTTAGTTCCATTCGCAACGCACGACAGACGCGATTCTTTATCTTTACTGCATCGCGAGCAATCGTTTCCGACGACATCATTTAAAGACGAAGTATCGATATCACGATTGTATCACGTTCGTCGCGCGACTGTATCGCTGCATAAAGTCGCCGCGAGCGATCCCCCTAAGTAGAACAAAACTGAATTTCCAAGCCCAACGTGCCCGAAGGCATATTGTTCGCAAAACTTACCATGAAGGTTTGCATCAGTTTGTGCTGCCTTAGGCATTGCGATACAGATTAGACGTTATACAAATGTAGCACACAACGATACGTAACGGTAAGTGATACGCACTTTTATCATTGTCGTCTGCTAGAATTATTTTATTTTTCGCAGAAAAAAATCAAGACCGGTAACAGCCGCGAGTGACCGCTAACTACTCGTTTAGCTATTTTATCGCATATAAAAACGACTAAAAATATCCCTGTATTGTATTGAAAAGGTCAGCACTACCCAAATTATAGCATAACTACATATATTTAAAAGGTTAATTTCATCAAAAAAATATATACAAAATCAGGCATAGTGAGGTACAAACGAAACAAAATAAATATCCTTTTGTAAAATGTCGATTTCTTTCGTTTTATTTGCCAAACAATTATCCCGAATTCGGAGGGATCTCAAAAGTTTTGCGTTTTCTTTGCAATGTAAGAACCTCTTTGTAGCCCTGACGGCCAAATCCTTGAGCCATTGAATATGATTGTTTTATTTTTGCCTAGATAAGCTTTATCCTGGTGTTACGCTGAATTGGGAGTTTTTTTTTGTATTTCTTGTTCAAAGAAAAACTATATTTGGTGAATTGTTACATTTTCGATATAATTTCTTAATATAACAACACGTGTAAGGTTGACGTTCGTTTTTCATGTATTTTTTTTGGGTTAATATATATGTTTCACTTTAAAATACCTATATTTAATTCATTATTAAATTATATTATAGTACAGGTGTCTTACAAGACTGGAATGTGTTTACACTGAGACTTTTTTTTGCAATATGCCACCTAATTACTTGCTTAATATAATCACGGAGTTAGTTACGTACATATACAAGAAAATCATTTCAAATAATATTGTTTTCAGTACAAAACAAGCAAGACGAATGACTAAAAAGCAGTAGCTAGGTCCCGCGCCTCTTGGACTGACCCAGGACAAATTTACGAGGGTTCTGTTAGTTTGTTTAAGCAACCATAAAAATCAACAGCGCTTGAAATATTGTTGAGCGAACCATCTACTGAAAATAGAAGTTTCAAAACAATTGTTTCAAACCAAATTATCTATATGTATGAACAAAAATTCGAACAAAATGTAGTTAGTTTTGTTCTCGAATGAATCAATTCGGATTTGGGTCACGTACCTATTCTTGTAAAGAATCTCTATGTACATATGTGCATACGTATATGCGAATATCGCATTGCTGGTGACATAGATATCGGCGCAAAATAATTATGTTTAACACATATTAGACAGATTTTTCCAATTCCATTAGACATTGATTTTTCCATTTTTCTCTTTCTGCATCGGTGTACATTTACCATGAACAGAATAAAACAGCTGTTTTCAAGCGTCTTACAGACCTAAAATGTACATATATTTTGTCTGCTCTTAAAAATTAACCATAATTCCCATGTGTATTTGTCTCTTGGTCAATAGTAATTCATGGTATTCGATTATAATTTCGTCAGCTTGGAAGTATTAATAATTTTCTATGTGTATTATTTAGATAACCTTATTTCTAGATTGGAAATACATCATTATTTACGTGTACTAATAAGGTGGGAATGTACTACACTCCTGTGCCTAAAAATATTGAATATAAGTAACGTGTAATGATACTTACTCGTATGTAACAAGTACTTATGTTTACATGTCTATGATCTATAATACTGATGACTAATGACAAGAGAATTTGAAATAAAATTCAAGGAAAGCCCGCTATTGAATATCCTTTTCAGTTGCTCGTTCGTATCGTTTAAACACACTCCCAGACATTTCTAATTTCCCTTCTATATTGTACCCCTGACAAAGTTGCCCCCGAACACCGCTTAGCCCGGGGGAGACATTACTCCCACTAAGTACCGTCCTGTATCAAAAAACTTTTTTAACCATTTTTGTCATTACTTCAAAGTCTGCTCAGATTATATACGGCAAAAACTTTATGCTTTTAGATGCTCGCCCCCGAGCTAAGAGCATACTTACTCGTCTTTCAGCCCTCGGGCTCACATTACTCTTCTTGGACCGCTGTCAATATTACCGAAAATTAATGCGTTAGCTGATAGCGTGCATGAATATAATTATAGGACGAAGAAACTTTGCCTTTAAAAATAAGTACAACTTCATAAATATGTTAGGTTGCACTGTAAGTTTAAATACATAATAAAAACTACCGTAAATGGATCGCCACCACAATTTCCTTATAGTTTTTGATCGTATGTTTATAGAATGGATAAATTCATAGCAGTACGATATTCAAAAGTAAATTCGCGACAATGGAACTTAAGGATAGCAGGGCCTTAGGGTGACATTACTTCATCTAAATAGCCGATACCCCGTTGTCTTCCGCGCTCGCAGAGCACTCGTTATTAGACTGATACAACATATTTACTACTGAATATTACACAATCGTACTTTAAAATCCCTATACATGCGACACCTATAAAATACATATGAGTATTTCAATAATTTCTGCGTCTAATCGATTCATTTAACGATTTCTTATGTTCAGTAATTGTTTTTTTAATTTTTCGTTAGTAGTTTGTTCAGTTTGTAGTTATTTTTCCGAATAGTAAATTTGTACAATAAATTTAAGTCGTGCTATTACTTCGGTCATTAGTTTAGGGCGCTTGAGTTACGGCAGAACACAAGACAACAGTCGACAAAAAAAACTCCTAACATTCTTATAACTTGTTGTAACTAAATATAACTTACGGCCTTAAACCTCTCAATGTGTGAGGAGACCCATATTCCAACAGTGGAATGATAAATAGGTCAATTATTATTATTCATTATATAACTTATGTATACAACTTATGTATACGTTATGTATACAATTATTGTACTCCATTTCAAGTATTGGAGACTGCCCATGTCCAATGCAAGCTGCAGCGCTGCCAGCGGCACCACTCATTTGCGGAACGCGTTTCATTAGCTAATGTCGCTGTTGGGACGCACGCCAAACGGACATACAAAGATGGCGCCTTGACCGACTTCCGCTGCGGAAATTTGAATATTTGATTATCGTAATATAAGAGTACCCAATATTATTAAATGTATGTAGATGATATGTGGTTTCTATCTGCAAGCTTTCTCACTGATTGTCGTTTAAATAATGTCTATTGCAGCGTCAAATCAAGAGAAGAATACTTAAAATGCTAATATAAAATCACGGTGAGATTAGTAAGGTACTTACGTCATTTCGTTGTTCGAGACCATTAAATTTGAAACAGTTAATTGCGTTATAGTTTCGGCCTTCATTCCATTAGAATTAAGTATAAGGGCTTAAAACATTAAATTTTAGGGTAACGTCAACATATTGCGCGTAACGATGTACTTAAGTAATATTAATTTATAGTTACATATATCTCTTAATCCTTAACCGTTCAACTGATACTTTTGACTACCAAATATAAAATTAAATTTATTCCAACAGTCTCCCGTGAAGCACTCGTGTTTAAATGCTACGAACACTTCTTACGCGACAATGAAGAGCTCAAAGTTTCAAATATAATCGAGACAGAAACTTTACATTGGTATTCCAAAAAGTAAATGAATAATGTACCTATTAATGTACTTATAGTTTTGTGCCTAAACATTGTTTTAATTGTTAAATGTTATTAACATGTATTTACAAGTTTATCATGACGTGTAAATCCGAACGGTCATGTTTTGAGGCCCTACAGTTTTGTGTACCGTCTTTCCGTCTTGCCGACCGTACGCCGACCTTAAGGCATTCTAATGTTGAGCGGTTAAAGTTGTCGATATTGATTAAGCTTGCCAAGTAGTTTATGCAAGAGCCACACCACGGACCGGAAGTCAAATCAAGTAGACTAACGGAACATAGTTGTAATAATTACACTGTTTATATCTGTAGCAAGGAATATTAGGTAAGATATACTTGTGAGAGATAACAAACAGTTTGCAGTCCTAATTTGTGATATTTCTGTAAAGGTCAGTCCTATGTGAGAAAAGCTAAAGGAACGATATGTTATAATTAACTATTTGTATTCAAAAATAGTCAAGAAATTTGTTTCACAAATATCCTAAATAACATATGGACTCGACTGCTCCCGTATTGTCATTTATTATAAGCGATTAATCCACAATGTGTTAACAATGTCATTCATTGGTCACTAAGCGTTAGTTACTAACCAGTACACAGTACCCGAAGAGGTCAGTTTGCAGCAAAGCCAGGCGTCAGTTATCGATTGCAATATCCTGTGAGCAATGTTGTCGACACAATCCTCCTTTATGGCTGATGCTTTCTAGTAGATATTGGATCTGTATTTCTTTTTACTAGTGTTGTCTTCGCTTTGACGTTTCTATGTAAATTACGGTAAATTCTATGCAGAGAAAATAGTAATTTATTTATTTTAAATATTAGACGTGGATACAATTAACAATAATGGCGTGCTTACTTTTAGTGCTTGCTCAATAGTCAAGAGTAATTTTATTCATAATCATTGTATGTATTTATCAATTTATCAGCCTTTGTAAGTCCGCTGCTGGACCTCCCCTAGTCGACGCCACTCCACTCGACAATGGGCCTTTTGAACCCAGTTATTATCTTTAGGTCTTCAGACCTTCGGGTAGGGTATTGGTATTGGTATCGGGTAGGGTATGGTATTGGTAAAAGGAGCATTGTATGTAAGTGAATATAATTATGCAATATGCATTGGAAATAATGGAATATAACTATGCACATGCAATAATTTCTTGTTGTTTAAATATCTGTAATTGGCATTAATGAAAAATATATAGGTAATATATACATATATAAGTCGGAGAAGAAAAATGTTATTACTTCGGGTTAAAGTGATGCGTCTTATGCGCATTTTTATGATTTCAGAGCACCGCGCGGTCATTCAGGACACCTGCCGCTGAACAGCTAGTTGTCGATTGATCCATAAATCTGATTCAGGACAGAATCTAAGTTATCCAAACCGAAGAGCTCCCTGTTATATTGAACTATGTAAAACATAATACATACTATAGAACGGCCACAAGTTAACATAAAGTTAAAATATATAACGCTTACATTAAAATTGTTAAATCAATAAATAATAACTTGTTAAATAATAATAAATAAATATATGTGTATGTATGAACAAATAGTTTAAATTTTCTACGATCCGAGGTTTCTCTATGTGGTATAAATACCAAACCAAGATAGACCATGTGTCGAGGAACTAACGACGTTTGGGTTATGCAATTGGATTTCCGTAGAGGAATACTTGATGGTATTAACAATACAGTGAACAGATTCACTATACACACCAGACAAACTCATCTACACAACATTAGTATCTTCTAGCCTCTGATCTTACCAACAATGTACTCGCTTATTACGTAAATCGTTTTGAAAACAGCGTCTATTTTAATGAGTTATAGACTTCAAAGAATTGTACATCTGTAAATCTATATTATTATGTATAAAAATATTTCACTGTAACAGTTTTATTTGAAGTTAGGTAGATCGACCCAAGGGGAAAAACTGCAGACTAGTATACGTTTTAAAACTCAACTTCAAAGGGATATAGAAAGAATAAAAAATGGAACGTGGTGTGGACATTATTTAGTTCATTACTTTGACTAAATCCCGACTACCATTAAGTGTAATAGTTTATTGAGAAATATTGAGACTCAAGACTGAATATACTTGGTACCAAATACAAGGTACCAAATAATCGCTGGCAATGAAGCAGCAGACACACCTACTCATACATGAAAAGGCATTAAAGGAATCCAGTTGGGTCCAGAACTAACATGTCAAACCCAAAACTAAGTACCACACACATCTTGAAATACTGCAAAGAGAATAAAAACAGCAATAAACCTCTTAGCTATATCGCTTTGACAACTAAATACAGCATTAATCAAGATGAATCAACTGAATTCAGTGTCACCTGGGTTTCTCTTCAGAAATACATCGCTAAAAACAAACTCGTCGTATATATTAAAGCAACAGGGTTGAACAGCGAACTATAAATAAGGGTTGTTGGAGCAAATAATCTGCGCAAGCCTGACTTTACACCCAAAAAAAAATAGGCGTGTGTTATGTGTATGAATAAGAAAGGTAAATAAAGTATTTAGGGAAAAAATGTGGGCTTTAAATAGAAAATTTATATCTTTATCCAATTCTAAATAAACACCAATCGTAAAAACACCTACATGTACTTACAGGAAAGAAACGCTGAGGGTGGAATATTTGACTTGGGAAGACTTATGAGAGGCTGTGCGGGAGAGGTTTGGCGATGTTGATAGATTGCGCCAATAATCGCCGATTCAATTCGCCACAGTACCCCGGTTTTAATGGGTTTACGAGCTTCTCCGTGCCTCGGCTCCATCACTTTGTTGATTTACGATGCCACTGGCACCATCCATAAACTTTTGTAATGCTCGCTAGCTTAAATTTTGCTCTAATTTTGATGATATCCCGCTGCAGAAACAACATAAAAGCTCTAAGAACAACAGCAAGCGTGTCGTTTAGGGCAATGACTCGTGTATCTACTTATGAAGGTCACCTTGGAAATATATTATAATAAGACTTTTACAATAAATAACGGTAAAACATACATTGTTCTTTTATTTTGTATTATTTTATATTAAATTTAATGTTTGACTGCCTCGTTGGTCGTGTTGGTTGCAAATGCGACTGCCGATCGCGGGGTCCCGGGTTCGATTCCCGGGTCGAACACTACAAACTTTTCTAATTTAGATCTTCTAGTAGTGGTTCGGAGTCTGGATATGTGCCCGATGCAGGGCAATAGGCTCACCACCTATTCCATAGTGGGACGTAAACGTAACCGGTGAAACGTGGGAATATTTTGCACTCCTCTGCCTACCTCTTCGGGGATTACAGGCTACGTTGTTACGTTTTTTTTTTAGAAAAAGACAGGTAAAAAAAAAAAAAACCATAACACAAAACGTTTTCGGAAGCGATTAGGAACGGTTCAACAAGCGATGAAAGCACGAGATTTCTGCGACTACAGCGATACGTTAGACAGTAACTAAACAGTTTGTGCACTCCGGGAGTATCTTTCATCCATCACCGTATACAGTACAACGCATCGTTTCCAGCCACCAAGCTACGTACCTGAACGTGACAATACTGTCTAAGTGCGATACAAAATATTCTGTGAACAAACAATATAATTGCACACAGTACAAAATTAATAAAGTTGAATATCAACCACATCTGAACCAGTAGTAGGCATGAATTTCTAAACACATACACAGTTAATGTGGTTACAATATTGTACTAGCACTATTGTTGTACCAGGGTGGCGGCGCACAACCCACAGCACATCAGCTTGTGACCGTGCGAGTGTTCCGAAGACATCTCCTCCAATACAGAACACTACTGCAGCGCTACTAAAAATATTTCAGGAATCTTCTGCTCACCTCAGTCCTGCATTCTTAACAGTTTTATAACAATCTGAGCATCGTTACTTAATTCCAGATGATCCAGCAGAAGTATTTCTATAGCCAGGCGGCCTGTGGCCTCTATTGGTTTTATAAGTTCATTCGCTTGAGGATTCGTGATTATTTTTCATTTATCATCATTATTGTATTATCGTTCGTCCTAATGGCTTATTATACATTTATCACATTATATAATAGCACCTAAAAGTAAATAATGTGAGAATGTGTTCACAAAACTGTTATTAATTGTTTGGACATTAGGGATGACGGTAATGATTGTAGAAAAGTGTAGTTTTTCAAGTGCTGTGGTTTTAAAAATGTGCTTTAATTCATAAGAGAATGTCGTATTATTTTTCAAAAATAAAGTTACGTGAAGACTACTTAAATGCCCCGTGACCCACACATTACAATCGTAATTGTCTCAAAAGGATGTTCTTTGATTGTCTTTGGTGGAAATTATATTTGTGGTTTTATTTTCAACTGATATAAAGAAGCTCCATTCTCCTGTCACAATAAATGTTAAAGTAATATTGGATCACATAAAGATACAAATACTGAGGGCTATTTTACATTCGATCACAAAATAACGAACACTGAACACAATATTACTACTTGTACCAAGTGCTTTAAAATGCTTATATATACCACCTTTTTGTATCTCTCGCATTGCTGGGCAACCATTCATTTTACTTTTTAACTGTGGCGCGCGGTAACATTTTTTTTTACGTAACTTCACGCCTATAATCCCCGAAGAAGTAGGCAGAGGAATGCAGAACACTCCCACGTTTCACCGGTTACGTTTACGTCCCACTATGGAATAGGTGGTG
>DWMG01003679.1:0-11652 GCA_018244855.1 Elbella merops
CCAGTCCCATAAAAAAGGGGGTGCGTCTTTTTCTATACATAGAAATAGGTATATAATGATACTCAATTTAATTGTCCACAATAGCATTTCTCTATATAAATAAATATCGCTAGCTTGAGACATCTAACGTCCAGCGGCCGTAGATGTAACGTGAGAAAAATACTCCACTTCATTTTCTACTAAAGCTTTATCTATATAAATATATGTAGCTAGCTTGTTATAGTTATAATAGTTATAAAATACTCAATTTCATATTCCACTATAGTATTTCTCTGTATATAAAAACATATAGTTAGTCTTCTATCGTTCTGCGGCCGTGGATGTGACCAAAGAAAAAATTGCATAAATATTTTCTCAACGAATATGCTCGGGGACGAGATCAAAGTCCCGGCTCATATCTAGATGCTATCCGTATTGACCTCCGAGGTATGCCGTGCACGTTGAGTAGGGAATATATGTACGTACCTATCAGAAGATTTTCAAACGAGATGAGCAATAAGTTTTTTATTTCTCTTGAATTTCTACGAATACATTTTTGACATTCGGTAATTTTTTTTAGAATAAGTACATTCACATTTAAGGTTATTTTTCTGTGACTAGATACTTAACAAATTAGAAAGTTGCTGATAAAGCATTTATATAGGTACTTAAAGGAAAATATAATATTTGTGACATCATGTACCCGGCGGTACTAACATTTAGCAATGAAATGAGGATAACATTTTTTTAAATTATAATATTGCATAACTTAGGCTTACGATATTTGATTATAGACAGACGGTAAAGCATTCGATTCCCGAATGGGATATCAGGCTATCAACTAGGATTACAATTTAGTTTTATTTCCGTAGGTACTAAAATTCTCTTACATGTGACAACACTTTTCGGCAGTTAAGCTACATCACTTCCGTTGCCAAATAATTCTATCTCTGGCGTTTTAAATAATCCAGGTTGCAGACTTATGGTTTATGTTAAGGCATAGGCTGCCACGCTCACCAAGAGCCGCATAACAGACTTTACACCGTGGGGCTTAGAGAAAAATTTAAGGAACTCTATAAAATGCAACTTTCTTCATAATTTTCTTTTGTCGTTACAGCAGGTGATATTTATTCTCTCATTAATATTTTCATGAAGGTAATATAAGTTAAGTTTTACAACTTATGCACTAGATGTAAATACAAGCATCTAGAGATTTGCCTACTAATTTAGACGCAGTGTATAAATAAAAAAAATGACCAGACGAGTTTTGGTGTGTTAATTTTTAATTTTAATCAACATAAGAAAATTTTAACTCACGTTAAATGGAGTCAGAAATAATTTTGCTTTTGCATGTGTTATGCTCTAGTAAATTAGTTTTGCCGCGCTAGGCATGTTACAGAATTTTAATATGTAATTTCAGCTCCAAAATGAACAACATGAGATTTCAGGGCGTAGTTTAAAACCAAACTAATCATGTACTGGCTGATGAGGAATAAAAAGTTTCTGTGCGTTTGTGGAGAGAGAGTGATAAATGTAGTAGAACAGCGTCAGGTCTCTAAGGACAGAGTCACTCGGTGCTCTCTGCCTACCCTCTGATCTTGCGTGGCGGTATAATAATAAATAAAAGGAAGGTTTCAACACGGACGTGAAGAACTTCAAAAAGCACATTTTAGGCAATGATTTTTTGAATAATAAATGAACTCGCTTCCCTGACGAATCGAATCTGAGGCTGACGTAGATTTATAAATAAAAGTTTGTCATGCTGAACACTCTGTTAAACCTGAAACTTCTTAATTTTTTCGCATTTTATAAATCCTTTGTTCGCAACGGAGGCCATTACTGTTCGGGGCAGCGCGGTGCCTGAACTTGAATGCGAATATTATTATAATAACACCACACTACTATATTCTTAGCAGTGCCTTTGAATACTGTTAATATAATCATTGTACTTATTTCCAAGAAAATTGTTTTCTTACATAGTATGACAAATTAAAGGGCTCGTGTACCAGGAATATTATGTGACTGTGTGACTGAAAATGTTTATGAAATTGCGCTCTTGAATGAAACTGTATATTATAGGATCGTTCGGACCAAATTGTACTATTGAACTTGTTTTCATATAGAACACATTAGTGTCTATAACGCAAGTTTATCCTGGAAAAGATACTAGCTTCAAATACGTCATATATACCTACGTACTTTTTTATGATCGTAAATTAATAAATACAAACCAGAATTAATGGCACTTAAATTGCCACAGTAAATAAAGGCCAGGTAACGTAACGCAACGCCTGTATTCCCCGGAGGGGTAGCCAGAGGAATGTGGTACACTCCCACATTTCACCAGTTTCGTTTAAGTCCCATGGAATAGGTGAATGCCTATTGCCATACATCGGGCACAGATCCAGACTCTGAGTTACTCATAGATCTAAATTAGAAAAATCCAAAAGTACCTGATCCGGGAACCAGGACCCAGGACTTCCCGATCCATAGTCGCGTGTGTAACCAACCAAAGAGGCAGTCATCATCATCATCATCATTATCAGCCTACTCTCGACCACTGCAGGACATAGGCCTCTCCAATAGCACGCCACTGAGCTCGATCTTCAAAGGCAGTCGTCACCATATAAAACATAAAATTCTGATAACATAAAATTCTTCGTTATATAGTCATAAGCGTGCCAGATCAGCGATTTTTAGACAAAACGGCTAATAAAAATTCCTCCATCGTAGCAGTGATTACGGCTAATGGCTAATTGGATCGCTAATTTAGACTATCTCCTCATGCTGCTGACCGTAGAGAGTTATAAACTTGATGGGAAATTAACTCGGCAGAGCGCTTTCTGACTGCCGCGTCACTAATCATTCAGATAGGGTTATACCTCTACTATCTACAGTTTTGGAGAAAAAGAAATCTATAAAAAATATCACCCGAGAAGCACAGTAGGTCTGAAAGGACTTCGGTGATATTTGGACTTCGATGCTTTCTGCCTATCCCGTAAGTACCTAACCTAATATAAAAGGACTTGTATTTTGGAACGATTTCTGAACCCTTTATATATCTAAATGAAATGTATAATTTTGAATTTAAACACAGTAAATAGAGAAGATTAATGAAAAGAAAGTCAACAGAGCGATTCCCAATTTCACAGCTGTTTATTGTAATCTTTCCTTGCTTGCGATTCCTAATAATAAATGAAGGCAGGTAAAGGTATTTTGCATTGAGATTTTTAGGATTAAGATAAGGATCTTGGATAAGGTAAGGATCTTGGATTATGCCAATTAGATGGATTATATTATTATTTCGCCGGTGGATTATATTATTTCGCCGTACCAGGTCTCTTAAGTGGTAGACAGAGAGCACCTAATGCTAAATAACTATCTTCACAGCTCTACGTACTTTCGTATAGATTGTAGTTATTATAAGATAATATTAGAAAATTAGCTTCTTACATCGTGTATTTAAGTTTATTTGATGATTTTTTTTTGATACTCACAAGTGATTGCTATCCTAAAGGTTAAGGAAAATATGTAACGAATTCAAAAGTAAAAAGCTGGTTTACAAAATGTATAGTGTTTTTTGGCTAATGAAATAAAAATCTACCTAGAGGAACATTAAAAAAAAGAAGGAGAAAGAGAAGAAGAGAAAAAAAAAAGAAACTTAATGAAAACCAACAGACTATAGACTTACTGGCTGGTATTTTGCTGGCTTTGTATACATATGTATGTTTATATATATATATATATATCCATGATTGTGTTTGATCGAAAATAACTGTGAAGGGTTCCACCGGCAGGAGCGTGGCAAGATGAAGATTGATACGGCAGTCTCCCTCCAGACTGGATCCCTCGCTTGCTATCGATCGTCTTGTCGGAAGGCACCAACTCGTCACATCTCGAAATACATACCCATTTAGTTATATAACGATCAAGTATATAAGTACGAAGTCGAAAGGTACACAGGTTATATTGTAGATACCTGCGCATAAACTTAGTAGATACCGGACTATACCCACTAGATGGATATAACACTAGAAGTATACCATGTTATATAATCGGTATGTACGCATAAAACTTAACATATAGTGAACTTGCTAGATACTATACTAGATAGATACTAGATACTAAAACAGTAAAAGCACAATAAAACGTACATAACTAAAACACACCATAAATATACATACGACACATAACTACTCGTAAAACAAATAGCATGTATTTAAATTTTAAACTGAATAACTTCTTTGTTTAATATAATATAAAGATAAGTTAGTGTAACATAAAGTTAGTTAGTTTAATACATAGTTTAATACAAAGAGAAAATATCGATGCATATTTTATATTAAAACTCAGTAAATCCATAATTTAAATCTAGGATTTAATACTTGGTAGTATCTGCCCGAACAGTAAGGAACATGGCATGATGATATAATGAATTAATGGAAATAACTATGTATTGTATTGTCCGAGTGTTTATGAAGATGACGCCGAAGGTCATTTTCTTACAATTTATTCGTCGCTCTGCTACAGTAAATGTTTTAAAGTGCTTAAACTCAATAAAGAGGATAATAAGACTGAGTAAACACAATGTTATTTTTACAATAATGAAATTTCGTTGATGAAAATTCTATAATGAATTTACACTTACTTTTCTGCCATTCATTATGTCGGGGACAATAATATATTTAACTTAATATATTATTGTCCCCCCCCCTATAACTTAATTTGTGAATCGTAAGAATGTATTATACACCTCTGCCTTCTCCATCAGGAAAATACGAGCATAATGTTAAATTACTTTTTGGATTCAAACACCCTAAATAAATTTCAATATAAAACATAAAGATGAATTGTTAAAAAAAGCATAAATTAAGTAAAACGGTACGTTTTCATAAATGTAGGTTCCGCGATCAAAATGCTTCCATTGCTCCTTGTTTAATCTTGTTGCTCATCTCTTCACATTTGACCCTTTTGTGCGAAGTTTACTTAATCCCAACATCCGGTATTATCGCCCGTTGTTCTCAAAAGGTTTCCTACCTTATTATACCTTAATTACTGGATACCCCAAACTTTTGTAGTGCACCATTCGTTTATTTGTTATTATCACTATTATTATGTCGTCTCGCCAGGTCCTTTATGGGATGAACAGCGCACCGTGTTCTATGTTAATTCTCTCTTTACTTCCATTACATGTTTTTTTATCATTTTATTAATTTGACTTAAATATCCTACGTAATTTGACTTAAATATGCCTACGTCCAGCAGTGGACATTTAGAGGCTGACGATGATAATGATGATGAAATTCTTCTAGAATAACTCTTTCAGTTGCAAAAAGATACTTACTTTCTTTTGGTAGTGGAATATTAAAAATGTATTTCCTACACATTATCGAATATTATTACCATTATATTAATATCACGACAGTAATTCCTAATACCCTACACACGAACACATACATATATTATAATAATATATGCTATAGTATTCATAAGAATAACAATATCCCTTTCATAGGTATTTAATGTACAAAAAAATGAAATTACTTTGCACGAGTTTACATATATGGAAAATTTCATTTATACCAGTAACCTTAAAATAACGTTTCTCAAATTTTGTACGAAACTGTTACGACAATCAGACTATGATGCTTGTACTGAAATGGAAAGATTCAATTATATTCGCTGAAATTCAGGATATTTTTCGTACACTCCTTACAAAATTACATATAGAAAAATTACGAATTTCAGTTCTCATTATACAATTATTACCTACTTGTTTTCACTGCAGTGTTTTGTTTATTCAGAGTTTTATAAAAACATGACCAATAAAATTAAAGTAGGTACATATGTCATTATCTATCTCACGTCAATCAAAACCTAATTTAGTAATATTTACTGTATGTATTAAACTGTAATATTGATTGTTTGAAACATTATAATTATAAATCACGGACACATTTTCTTAACTTCAACGCACATAGACACACAAAACAATTTTGTATATTCTTATTAATTTCATTATATAAGTTAATAGCAATTAGTGATACTTATCAAAACTTATTTTTGCTTCGTTGCGTAACGTACATATGTAAAATGAAGTTTATATTTCGCAAGTGAATAAGAAGTGAAAAAAAAAAGAATTTAGTATCATCATCAGCCTGTCCCAGTTCATTGCTGGATGTATACCTCTCGCATCCCACGTTGGCCTTGCGGGTTGGGGCACGAATGAAATATAAAGTGATGATAGTACAGACTGATGTACAATGTAAGTCACATATAAGGGGATAAGTAAGTTACTATTAGAACAAAATGGAATAGGTCTGGCGACCTGACGAAATCAGTGGGAAGCAGCTGGATCGGAAGGCCCAGGACCGCAAGCAGTGGCGCCGATTAGGGGAGGCCTATGTCCAGCTGTGGACATCTAGAGGCTGATGATGATGATTAGAATAAAATAAGAAATTACGATATAACAAATTATAATGTACAAACACCAAGATAATTACAGTTAAATGTAGTGCAATTTATCAGAAGCGAGATGAGTACAAAACCAACAGTAGGCATAAATATAGGTAAACGAAATTAGATAAATAAAACGATAAATAAAAATTAAGTATATACTCGTAACAGTCGGAAAGCGGTATAAACAAATCCATAAGAAATCATGGCGGCGGGAAAGTATTTCGTATTGCCAGAATCAATTTCCTTTACACAACCATAGGATCGTAAAAGACAGTTTGATTAAATAACTGTAATAAAAATGACGATTAATTGTCACGATAATATACTGATATATTAAAATAGTGTCTCGATAGTAGTAATATCGTTTAATATTCTTTCATATGTGCCCATATTGTGTTCTCCAATATGACGTGTTCATATTCTTTTAGTGACGGGTCGCGGCGTCCGTCCCATGTCATACTCCGGAAATCTACTGGTGCCCAATAAAATAAGCACAGAATATTATATTATATTTTTCTTACTGTTTTTAATATTATATTACCATTATTATATTGCGTAATATAATAGTCTGAGGCATCTCAGACAGAAAGCAATTATTTATTTTAATTGTAAATATTCGCGAACCATTAGATAGTGTATTTGCTATAAGTTAAGCGTTTTTCATTTCAACATATAAAGTGTATTATATACAATGGAAACAGTATGATGAGTGAAATGTTTATTGTCTTAGCTCATTTATATTTCTACGGAACAGCCGAACTAGATTCGGATCCATCTGAGATCTTTCTTCATCATTAAGTAGATAATCAGGACACGTTAATGAAAAAAGGCATGATGTAATTTCGTTAGCGTCCCCTTCATAATCAAGAGGCTCATCATCAGACTATTTCAAGCCTAATGTAATAAGCGCCACACATTTCTCTGCATGGGGTATCTGCTTCATATATCAAATAATTTGTCATTATGTGTAAATCATTAATATCGCATTCAAAAATTAAATCGTGTCAATTATATGTCAATTTAAACCTGAGCACGTAGACTGGACACTTGAGAACATGTTAATAATCCTCGATAATTGGTGGTCAACCGCGCGGTTACCTTGAGAGTTCGTCTATTCGTGGTGTAATTATAAAAGTCAGCAGACCGACACGACCCCATCGAACTCCATTAATTAAAATCATTCGTTACATTCAATCAAGTAATCGACGCTCGTCAAACGTCCGCTCGGAATTGTAATTATTTTTTCTCATTTTATATTTAAATAAGTTTTCTCTTCCTCGTACTTATTGAACAAGGAGTCACGGCTTAATTATTTAGAATCCAGTCTCCGATTCCAGAAGTCTTGGTTTCTAATCCTAACGCACTTCATTGCAAAAATGTATGGTTTGTAATTCAATATCGGTTGCTGTAACGGTAGAAAACTCTGTACACCTTAGAATTCTCCACAATATTTTACAAAGTGTGTGAAGTCTGCCAACCCATACTTGGTAAGCGTGGCAGATTAAGGCTTTAACCCTTCTCATTTTGCGAGAAGACCCGTGTCCAACAGTGGAACGATAAAAGGGATTAGACCAAGCAGTGCCCATTTCAAATTCCGTCCACGATCTGAATTTCACAAAACGGATCGGTGTTATCAAACACGTGTCGATATCACCTATCTAGGAGGAACATTATTGTGATTTCCCTAAGGATTTCCGTTTTTATTAGAGCAGCGGCTCGCGTCCGGCCAATTTGACACCGGTCCCGGTGGTCGTCGCGCTGGTCATAACACAGGTATGAGGTCCTTCATATCCACTTTGCTATTCGTTTTACTTTAACGTGTAATTATACGGGTTAACGTCTTTTCGTACTTTATATCTGTCCTTACCCTGTAAGGAATGTCGTGTAACGTAAAAAACAAATTACCAACAAAGTTTGTTAATCTAACAATTAGTTTGTGTTAATGTAATTGGAATTACAAAACAAACCACAGATACATTTCATCTGAATTCTTAAAGTCGTGCACTTTAAAATACTGTCAAGATAATGTCGTACAGTGTACTTGTACAAATGTTGCCATGTGTTTTATGTTTGCCACTTGGCAACTATAGCTAGCACTATTACACGTCCTTAGGGATAATATATTGCTATTGTAGAAAGTATAAATGCCAGCACATATGTTAGAGAAGAAGTAGGAAAAATGGCGTCTAATATCCGCTAAGATTAAAGTTAAAAAACGTCACATGACACATGTAATCCCCGAAGGGATAATTAGGGTTTAAATAACATTACAGTTTGTATTCAAATGTGTATTTTCATATATAACGTTAATATTAAACGGTCGCATTGCCTTGTTGGTTTAGTAGTTGCAAACGCGACTGCCGATTGAGAGGTCTTGGGTACAAATCCCGGGCCGGATACAATTGGATTTTTCTAATTTAGAATTCCTAGTAGTGACTCGGAGTCTGAATGAGTGCCCGGTGTATGGCAAAAGGCTCACCACCTATTACATGGGACGTAAACGTATCTGATGAAACGTTGGAGAGTACTACACTCCTCTGCCTATCCCCTACTTTCGGGGATTATGTGCGTGATTTTACGTTTGTTATTATTATAATTGTCAATTAAATCAAGTAAGTGTTATATGAAATACCTAAGCAATATTAACCGCTGTATGTAATGTCTAAGCATGTTTAATATGTCATTATATAGAAGGTATGGCGTGGGGTCATTCATAACATTGTCACACATTAAAGGGGGGAGGGGGGGTCGACAAAATGTACATTGTGTGTCATACAGGGATCTAAATTTGGTGACGTCACATTTCAAAATATAACATACTGAAGTATTAAAATACGAAATTTAAACAATATAACTTATTAGGCATGTTGTTGAAATTTAAAGGTCATTATTATGAATAATTTAAAAATATTAAGTATGGAATTGCGGTTTTGCGGTAAATCGCAAAATATGTCATGTCACACCAGGAGAGGGGAATCACACAAATGTGACCAGCCGTGACCAGGTCCCGAGGCGATATGGAGGGGAGGGGTTGGATCAAAAAATAATTTTATACATGTGACGTAATTTATGGATGGCCCTTGTGAGATGACCTTTAAAAAAATTTAATTAGCACCGAAGATATCTCACGCAGACCAAAATTTACGGGCGCGACAAAAAACTGTTATCTCGCCGCTAACAAGGCTGTGAAATAAAAATAAAATTCACATTTCATGTGATTTATGCTCCAGTCAAAGATGTACTTGGCAAAGGTTTTGGATATTTTAAGTACTCTTCTGACATTTTTGTAACTGATTTAACGTTATCATATCGTCTCACCAGGTCTCTCATTGGTTGGGCAGTGAGCAACGAGTGCCAAGTAGCTCTATGCTTACGGACTTGATGTGCTTCTTCTACACTCATCACTCGGCATCGACGGCTTTAGAAATTTCTGATTTCTCCTATTAGCCAGTATTTGTGAATCTATTCATTCTAAATTAAAACGAAATGACATGAACAATATGAAGAGGTATGACGAATGTGGAAAATATAGAGGAATCACGTGGGCTCTTCAAGGATAAAGGCATTTGACATTCGGTGACGTGGCGCGCTCTAGGGGAGTAGTATGTTCAGCAGTGGACAGCTATAGGCTGATGATATGATATATATATATATGATATATTCGGTGCGCCCCATCTCTGCCTACCCCATAAGGGAGTTAAAGTGATGGTAAAATAAAATGAAACTAAAGTGTAATAATTTATTCACATTGTCAGTTGTCTAATTCTCAATCGTTCTAAGCTTACATTCGTGTGTCCCGAACTCAAGCCGGCCGCGGCGCTATTTGTCTTCATATTCCACAAAGCGGCGCGCGGAGGGCCGCATTAATCACTCGGAGCCTCAGAAGTGAAGCTCCAAATGGTTTTCTTTTCAACCGGAATTCAGAATGTATATGGCAATAGATATGTTTGAATTTTGTCATATATCCAACATTAATTTTGTTTTATTGTTTTTGTTAAGGTTCTCACACCCTATTCCATGAGACATAATATAATATGTGAAACGTTGAAGTACTACACTCCCCTGTTTACCGTTCAGGAAAATATAAGTGTGATGCATTTTATATATTTTTTTGTAAATTCCTCACCCGGCGGCCGTGTATAAAAAAGCGCGTTAGTAATTCAAATATCGGTATATATTTGGCACTTAATACTTCCTGTGTCCTCCCTAAGTGACATGGCTTGATAATAAAATTATTTATTTTTTGTAGGTTTCTATAATCCCATTTACCGTTGAAGAGTTAGGTACAGAGTATAATAATTTTACGTTAAAAATTTAAATGTAACGTTAAACAAATGGTAAGCATAAGGTTTTTATAAGGTTTCCTCGTAGTTTATTAAATTTTATTGTGAAATTGAAAACAACATTTTACCAAAATAATGAATGTAGAAGTACGTCAGCTCTCTAAGGACACTTATATTTAGCAATCGATGTTCTCTGCCTATCAGATAAATGACTTAGCATGAAGATGTTATAATAATTGTAACAGTGCTAAACCCTTTGTGTTATAAGTTTTCTCAAGAAGACAAGACAAAACCTCTAACAAACCATGCGTAATGAATAATTTTTCTCACCTCTAAATTCTGTCTTCTCAATAATGCCCACAACCACCCTCTTAATTCATAATCAAAAAATCTCTCAAGGTGTAGTAAAGGTTTTTTTCAACAAACTGAGACGCCAACATATCTAGCCACTATTTGTACTATTAAATGCTACTGTATTTATCCAGCTGTAATGAAACCTATAAGCTTGGAGACACGAACTCATAACATGTAAGATACTATGAGCAGCCAAGTTTAATGAAATAACAGAAGTAACTATAAATAAAAATGTACAGATAGTATGTTTTATAAATATAATATGCTGTATATTTTGAATAGGTATTGAATAGGTAATAAATATAAATATAAAACGAAATATTAAACAAAATGAATTGTTAAAAAAAATAGTTAAAGAACAGTCAACAAAATAGTTGACTGCCTCGTTGGTCGTGTTGGTTGCAAGTGCGACTGCCGAACGGGAGGTCCCGGGTTCGATTCCCGGGTCGAACACTACAAAATCTTCTAATTTAGATTTTCTAGTAGTGGTTCGGAGTCAGGATATGTGCCCGATGCATGGCAATAGGCTCACCATTTATTCCATAGTGGGACGTAAACGTAACCGGTGAAACGTGGG
>DWMG01003680.1:0-11651 GCA_018244855.1 Elbella merops
GTGCCCTGCGATCTCCAACCCGCATGCCCAGCGTGGAGATTACGGGCATAAACCCCCTGTTGGGGAGGCCTATGTCCGGCAGTGGACTGAGATAGGCTGATGATGATGATGTTATTAGTCACACGTTATTGAAATGCACCAGGAGTAAATACATATACGTGTATCTATAGAAATGATAAAAAATAACTGCTTTGAATTTCGGTTAGTCCATTCACCTTAGTTTTACTAACAGACTTACCTAGTTTACTAATTTCTTTCAAATTAAATGATTGAACATTATTTAGCTGCAACCGAAGGCTCTTCTCTAAACCGCGAAATAGAGTAGATATGTTTTGTTGCTTAAGAACTGTGTTGATTTTCTGGATTTTTGATGGAAACTATAATAATAATCAAAAATATTGGAAAAATATGTATTGTTAATAAGAATATATGATGACAAAAATTTTAATAAAATTAGGTAACAATAATTCACAATAGTTTTTCTTTTATTTCTGTTCGTTTAGTTTAGGTTTTTTAAGTATTGTCTTAGTGAACCTAAGCTTAGTCTAACTTCAGTTGGCCTTTTTTCAGCAGATATGCGTTATTAGCAGCAATAATCTATTATGTGCTCATTCTTCCACATTTTTTACACATACAACATTTTTTATATTCTAAAACGTTTCAAAACCTATTGATTTCAATATCAGAAAGGTAATCATTGCTCCTTTTTAGATTGCTGTCCTTACTTGAAGATTTGATGACTGGACTTGATGACTTGAAGACGAAGATTGTTCGATATAATTTGGAGAAAATTTATGGGGGCAGTACATCGGATGCAAATGATGTAATACATTAAAGACTAACTATTAGACAAGCACACGTACGATACATAAGTATGTAAATTATATCATCAAAAAATTGTCACTTTCACATCTACTGTAACATTGAATTATCGTACATACATAGATTAGTAAGTTAAACGTTTAACTACAAGTCAATAATATTTAGACCGTATATTGAAGAAACGTATGGGTACCTGATCAACGACTTCAGCTCGAAAGAAGAGGCCTGGAAGACCCACTGCACCACGTGCTGTACAAATTTCTTCAGAAACGGAATTGATGTATTCATCACAAATGTTCTTCGACGATTGTGTTATTACCGCGAAGTATCTGAAATTCAAAACATAGTAGTGAATCAAATAATTTGAGATCATTACAGTTATTAAACCTTCTAATATTCTTCTGATGGATACGGATTTCATCTCAGAACTAGAAAGATTAAGGCTGAAATTAAGTCTATCATGCTGGGTAATTATTACTGGTTGACAGATATCATCAGCCATTTACCATTTTATTATGTAACATAAGTATGCTCTCAAAAGGGAAACGGATGTGGCCATAATTTGTCATGATAATCAAGTACGCGTTAGAAGGAGACTATTACAAAGAACTCTATGACGTTTTGAACAGTTCTGCAATTAACTGTATATGTTTTTCATCATAAAAATACCAAGGTGTCCTAAGAGGCGACTATAACCGGGGCAATGCAGATCGCAGAATAACGCAGTATACCTAGACTCGACTAAATGCTCTGGTAATCTATGCGCAGTAGCGTAGGCGACGCGAAAAGCGGTGTTCATCTATCCCCAACCCACATGCCCAGCAAAGGGATTATGGGTGTAAAAACCCCTCAAGGGAGATCTATGTCCAGTATCGGACTTAAAAAAAGCTGATGATTCGAATAATATATAGTACAAAATGATTACCTCAATGAGGTCATCACAAGATCTCTCGATGACCGTTCTATTTTGATTATACCAGAGACTAACTTATTTGCTTTTTCTAAAAAGTTTGCTTCAATTACTTTTATGTTTTGATTTTGTTGTGTATAATCTAGTATGATAAAGATTCCTTCAACTGGACCGATTTCGATAGCTTTTTTAAAAATAATAGAGCATCCTTCGTCAGTATCAATGTTATCACGTACTAATTTTACACTAACCCCTTGTTTTTTCCAAGATCTGAAAACATGAAAACACAAAATATTCGACAGAGTTTATAAGCGAGTTTTACATACAACAAATATAGGAAGATTAATACTTACGCTATTTTGTAATTACCGTAACCTGATATGTTGTCGTATTTAAAATGTAAAACCAATTTCTTAGCTCCTCTCTTTATTAGCATTTCAATAATTTCCAGTCCTAACTCATTTTTGTCGCAAATTATTACGTAACTTTTTTCGGAAGAGCATGTTATTCTATAAAATAGAGTAATGATAAATAAGATGCTAATTTTAAAACATTGAAACATAAATAATTTTGGTTGCATTTGGCACACAAAATACACGTAATTTTATCATGTGTTAACTTACCTTAAAGATATATTTGATAAATTTTCTTTATGTATGTTTTGCATATTGACAAGAACTTTGCCTATATTTCTACGTGATGATATAAAACGAAAAGCATTTGAAATTTGCTCAGGAGGATACATAACTGAAGTCAAAGGTTTAACTATGCCTCTGGAAATACCTTCACTGACCATTAACTGTAGTGCCTTTCTTTGAGTCACATTTTGAGGCTTAAATATATTAGATAGATCAACTGCAGTATAGTTTCTATCCCCGTCTAGGAAACTCATCCCAAAGTTTTCATTTCTTTTAATATCTACTTTATTAGTATCCAAAAAATATCCCATCCAGCTTACGCAACGCATTAATTCCTGAAAACATTAATGTTAGGCAATAATCTTTGTAATTATTATAAACATTATTGACTCCCAAAACTTTACACATGATAAAGACTATCATAATTATGTGTATAAAATGGTAGATTGATAGAAGGATGATGTTGGATGTGTTAAAGTTCACTTTCCAATGTAGGGACGACGTGTCACAGAAACAAACGTGTACTTTCTTCGATGATTTAATTACTACTGGAGCGACAATTGACATTGACAGCACGTTGGCAATTAACAAATAAGTATCGAACAGATAAAAATGTAATTATGAATATTGATGCAATCAATGTTTATCTTGTTCAGTTAATTAAACTAGCTACTTTAACTTTATTCTAATATGTACTATTCTATCAATTTGAAGAAAAACTTAACAAGGAGATCTGTACGCCTAAGTATTCTTGATAATAATTATATGAGACTTATGATGTGTAAAATCAGAATGCAGTTCGCATTTGGCTGGTGAAATAGACTGTGGTTTAATTTGGTTGTTTTATGATGAACGGCAGGTATAATAATAGTAAACGGGTTGATAAGATAGTTCAGTCAACATACATTTTTTAATGTCCCTGTATGTTACAACAACACAAAACTGACCTGACGATATATTCCAGAGCTACAATTTATGACTACGCTGCGCCGCTTCTTTATCGAGTCGCTCATTATTAACGCCGGAGAAAACGTATCAGTCGAGTCGTAAATTTGATTTTCTAAAATGTAACACTACGCTTTACTTAAGATCGGCAAAACAAATTAATAAATAGTTTTAATTTAAATAGTATGACAATTTCATATCAAATTGTTTATTGCGCTTACATTTGTGATGTAACACATGTATCAGGTCTTATAAAGCGGTGTTATTCGGCCTAGGGCTGTATTAATTGCAAAGTGAAACCAAAACCGGTAGTAAATATCCAGTCAGTATATAATATCTTTAGATCTCTTTAAACATAAGATGGGTAACAAGCAGCTCTTAGAGATATAAAATGTAATGTATACCTTTTAGTTCCGGAAACAAATTTAATAAATATTTTTTCTTTTCAATAGTACTAACGGTTGTGTACACATTGTGACCATAAGATATACATAGAGATATTACTGCTTGACCAAGAGTACCAGCGCCGCCAGTTACAATTACAGATACTCCTTTGTACAACTTTGCTCTCATAGTCTGTGAAATATCAAATTTGATTCGGAATAGTAGCAAAAATTGTATTTTCAAAATAAAGTTAAATAATGTATTAAAGATGTACTTACCAGGCAATAATAAGCATGAACAAACGCTAATGGTACGGTAGTAGCTTCTTTCATAGTCCAATGTTCGGGTACTGGCCATAGCAAATTAGGATCAGCTTCAATTGTATCAGCAATCGCTCCTCCAGCTATGAGGCCCATTACTCTATTACCACTGCAATTTGAAATGGCGTGATTATTTATGACCATGATCGTAATACATATTAAAGATTTATCTAACTATTCCATACTTAAATTATATTATTACTGTAAAAAATAAATGCCAATAAATACAGCTTAATTTTGTAACGAAAAAAGCGTGTTTCGTTACCAAAATTTGCAGTTTCTGGTAGATTAGCGAGAAATCTAATTGTACAGATGAGAAATTTCGTTGTTTACATGTAAAAGCATTAATCCCTCCGGTTTGATTTGTTTTACATTTCCGTACTTCATCATGCAGACGTTGTTTTAATTTGAATTTACATACCTTATATCAATCCCGCTAAACTCCATTCCTAGTTCTTTATTCTTCATTGTGTCTATTCCCATTGCCGTATCACAATCTCTTCGAGATATTCCGGCATAGTGAACCTAAAGAATAATGTTTCTGATCGTTATTTCATCTGTTATATTATATTTTTTCAACGTTTACATTTATTGGTAATAAAAGACATATATATATGTATTAATACTTACTTGTATTTTTGTAGAGGAAATTTTAGAGGTCTGCATTCCGCACCATTTGAAAGTATTAAAATCTCCAGGAATGTCCATAGTTAAGACAATATTTTCGCATCTAGCGCGATCCTTATGAGGGACGCAGTAAAATCCACCCCACTGGCCCTAATAGACAGAAAAATATTTGGAAAATAATATAATAATTATTTCTTATACAGTTTCCCATTTTTATGGTTATGCATCTAATTTTTTATTTCACATTGCAGAATATCCTTACCTTTTGCATCACATTAATAAAAAGTCGTTTTTGCAGTTGTTCATTATGCACAATATTTTCTTGGTCAAACTTTGGAGCATTGTTATCATCAACTGCAAATAACCTAAGCCGATTTCCATAATCTTCATTAAGCACTTTTACAAGTCCTAAAATATTTGACACATTATAAAGTTGTGTTCATGATTACCCACAGCAAAAATTATAATCTTTATCACAACTTTACAGTATTTAGTTATTACCTATTATGCCATGTAGTTCCTGATTCCTTACAAATAAAATTACATTCTTCTTGGAACTCAGATTTGAGTGTATTTTTTCAATCCATGAAAATTTTTGACGACTATCTATGGTGATACATAAATTTTCATCGGGCAATATAGAATAATGGCGTTTTCTCATTAAAAACAAGGTCTGATTTTTATTGATATTTATAGCAGAAATTATTGAGAAACATGCGATTTGAAGCACATCCTCCGTATTGGTTGATTGTTCTAATGCCAATACGAAAGTGCTGTTGTGCAAACTGTGTTCAAGACACATCATTTTCTGCAACAAAGTATTATATAACAATCTATGCATTTTTACCGTTGACGTTAGCATTTCAGTTTGAAAAATACTTCACTATTACCTTTGTATCTTGAAATATATCACAGATAATAAAAGCATCAGTTCTTTTGTCTGTATCGTCCATATAAGCACAGATGTACTTATCTAATTGGCTTGTTTTAATATGATCTATTTCAACATTAATTGCAACACGGTTTGCAATATTTCTTAGATATTCTAAGTCAATATCTGTCGCCGTTATTTTCATATGTTCCTTTGCTATATTTTCCTTTATCACTTGTAAATGTACGCAGAGAGCTGTTTCCAACTAAAATATTATATTTGATAATATGAATAATGTATGCCTAACTGTGTATCTGATTTCATTCACATTTATATACTTACGTCATAACAAGTTTTTGGAAAATGTGGATAAAATTCTTTACTATTTAGAACATCAGGATCATATTCAGGAACCGGAATATTTTCAAACATAAAGCCTTTAATCTCAATTCCACTACACCTTCGAACGAGACAAAATAATATTATAATTTTATTTTAATTTACTTCAAAATGTAACATACAACAACGGAGTAATTGTTTGTCGCACGTCATCTTTTGGTTTTCAATGCAATAAACAGTGAAAATATCCATGAACCCAGGGACTTCCGTTGGCTTTTTTCGTTGACACAGTCTGTTTTCAGAAATACGCAAGAGATTTTTTTACTATTTGTATTATTAGATAGGACAGTTGCACAAGATTGCTTACATGGTACAAGAAGCTTTAAATTAATAAACAATCATCTTATGCTGTCTGTTTAATGAATTTCAATTTAAAAAAAACAAAGGAATCTAAAAAAAGAGTGGTTTTATGATAAAAGCTAAGCTTTTAAAACCGTATGACAATAATAAATAGTGGAAGCATTCCTTTTAACCATTATTCGTAGAATCTTCGTGTCAACATAAAAATTTAATGTTACAAAAAAGTACGTAAGATAAACCTTTTTTTTTTTTTTTGCTTCGGTCGAGGTTGGTAGGTGATTACCAAATAGCGTGTTATGAAATTTAAACTAACCTGGTATATCCACATATCTTATTCAGTTCTACATTTAAAAAGGCTACATTTCTCTGTGCATGCCGTTGATTTATTTGTTGGTCAAAAACATCTATTTTAATTTCTTGAATCCAGCTGAGCATCGACAACCCATTACCACCATTCGCCAAAATGTTAAGTGTTATTAGTGCGTCAATGAATGGAACCCATTCATCTGTCCATTTAACTACTCCTTGTTCAAAATCTATGCTTGATGAATGAATTGACTGAAATTCGTTTCTGTAAAATCAAATTTAAATAATTTATAATATTTTTCTCGTATATAAACAGTCAAAACATACAAGTTATTTCAAAAGTTTAATATTCATCATAATCAAATCATCATCATTATTTCTTTAAGTCCACTGCTGGTAAAAGCCCCCCGTAAAGGTTTTTTGCCCTAATCCTCGCGCCGCCTAAGCTGCTGCCCTTAGACGACCAGGGCATTTAGTTTCACATTAATCATTAATAACATTAACATTATTTACATGGAAGATGGGAATACTTACGTGCACGAATATCCACGTTCGTGTAAAATTTTATATATATCTTGAGAACGCATGGTGAGGTCGTCTACCATAATAATATCGTTTAAGGTACTTTTTGTTTCAGTGAAATAATTAATGAAACCTGTCACTAGTGCCACATTTTTACTCAAAATCTAAAATTTGTTAACAATTATTATATTATTTTCGCCCTGAGATCATTATTACATATTGCTAGTATTCAAAATATACATTTACCTCAAATCTGTTTGCAGTCTTATTTATACATATTTCTAATTTTAATGGGGCTTTAAGATCAATGTTTACTCTGCCGTTAAATTTAATATTATTAAATGTTATTGGAAGAAGTCTGTAATTAAGTCCCTCAGATATTGCTAATGTCTCCCAGACGAGAACTAATAAAGCAGATTCAGGAAATACATTAACTCCTGTAAAGAATACCGTAAAAATTAATGAGTCATTGGCAATACAGTTAATTTTATTAGACTAAATCTAAAATGAGAACAGATACACTAAAATATTAACTTTCATGTGGTCAACATACCGTTTCTGAAATGGCCTTTAATAAACATGTAGTCGTCATCCTCGGCAGATATTATATATTCTCGATAAGCTATCATGTTCTTATTTTTTAATGGTGGATCAATCACTGGCCTGTTAATAAGTAATAAAATAAAAAACACGTCTTAGTGGGCCATATATTTTACACAGAAAAACTTACCAGGTTTCAGTGTGTTCCCAGTGTACTAAATGAGACAAAAGAGGTGTTTCTGTAGAAACAGGAAATTCAACTTCCGGGTAATGTTTTATAACGTTTAAGTTTAAGCCATTTTCATACAATCTGGAAATTTATAAACACTAAAACTACCAGCATAAATTATAACATAATTCTTCAAATAATTCGAAACCGCTTTCATTTGGAAAAGTCAACAAGTGCACAAATCATAAATCGCTTAAGAATATGACAACTGTATATATAAATTACTTTAACAAGCGCACTTGATATTAGCGTTTAGTATACTTATCTTACTTTCCCATAGCTTGAAGCAAGAATTTCACAGGATCAGGATCTCCACGTTTAGTTAGTGATATATGTGTGGATTCCACGTGGGACTTTCCTAAAATATGCATTGCCTGCAATAATCCATGCGGTGCTATTTCTATTACTATAGCGTTTGGCGGAATTAATTTGACCGTCTCCTTGAAATAGACAGGACTCTAGAGGACGAGAAAAATGATAATATTATTGCAATAAGCGACTCACAATACTATTAATCACATGGACAGGACAATCTAACGGTAAAATATAAATTTACGTTCTTCTTACTGCAAAACATCATTTTATTGATCAATTACATGCAATATATGTTGTGTGTTGGTGTGATTTTATTACGCCCACGTAAATGATGAAACTTGTATGTATCTATTTCCTAGAATTATATTAATATGATTCATTTTAAAACTGATAGTCGTAATTATATTCTCTCCTATCACACAAGAATTAGAAAATAGTCAATGACCGCTTAAATCGTTATTAATATTTCTTAATATTACTAAAAAGTTAGAAGCGATTATAAGTTGCATGAATTAAAAATATTTCAGCTTAGTTGAAAGCGCGACGATTCGAGTATAAAGATTGTATAGATAAAGATTTAAACTGAGAAATAGGAGGATGGGTCAGCCGATAGGTAACACCAGAGGGGTTTTCAATAAGTGGTCGGCGAATCGGTCGGTGAAAGAGATCTCTTTTGTCTCCTTCTCTCATCTCTCTCTCATATCAAAGCATTTATTATTTTTAATAACAACAGACCTAATTATAGTCAGTGTTTATGTATAACGAGCCACTATCCGGCATCTCACTAACTTTGGCATATAGAAACCAGAATGTACCAATGAATTGTTGACAAAGTATTCCGCCGAACAATATTTAGCAAGGGGGGTTGTCCATTTCTCTTCAAGTATTGATGTGCACAGCCATTTTTTACTTCGTAATTTTGGTTTTGCAATTACATTCTTAAGACTCGACAGCATAATAGGGCCTAAAAAAATGACATATCAATTATCACACTCATATTATTATAAAATAAAATTATACATTAAATCGAATCATCCAAAACGTGCAACAACCGCAAAATTACGCCTGTAATGCCCGAAGGGGTAGGTAGAGGCGTGTAGTACACTCCCATGTTTCACCAGTCATGTTTATGTTCCATCATGAAATAAGTAGTAAGTCTATTATCATACACCGAGTACAGGTCCAGACTATAAGCCACTACTAGAAATTTCTACTAGGAAATCTAAGTAAGAAGAATTCAATAGTAGACCCAGGAATCGTATCAAGGATCTCTCGATTAGCAGTCGTGCTGAGAACGAGATCTTCTTCTTATTGTGCCTCTTCATTACTGAAGGTTGGCCGTTAGTTCCCTATACCTCTCTCTATCCATGGCCAGGCGAAAGACTTGTTCGACAGAGGTAATGCCTGTCCACTCCCTGATGTTATTCAGCCACGACTTTTTCCGGCGTCCAGCGCGCCTTTTCCCTTCCACTTTGCCCATCATGATGAGTTGGAGCAGGTTATACCTATCGTGCCTAAGCACACGGCCGAGGTATTCAGTCTTGCGCTTCTTGATGGTATGTATCAGCAGTCGGGTCATGAATCGAACTTTATTAATTAATATTAATATGTTCAATTTTGTCGAGTGTTTAATTCGCTTCGTCCACTATAATAATAAATTGCTTATTAGGCAATTTCGATGCAATTGTGTACATTTCGGATCTACTTTACATTTTTGCAATTTTAAAGGTCATTCAATTTTTTTTTAAAACCAAGACTGAACTTGTACTCGAAAACATCCCAAATATTTGACGTCCATTAAGAATTCTTGCAAACATGACTATCAAGTAAAAACTAAAGCATTTCCAAAGACGATACTGATCGAATCGTCGCTTCCTACAAATAGGCTGCAACGTGTGTAATGTACGTACGTAATTTCGTTAAATGAAACAGGGCCTTTATAGAAAAACATCTTGGTAGTAATACTCGATTGCATCTCGACATATGTACAACGTATCTAAGAGGTACTCACGTCGGTTATAGGCTCGCCGCAGCCATGGCAGCGCGGGCTGTGGTACTGAGTGTAGCAGGGCACGCAGCACACGCCGCCCTCGTGCTGATGGAACTTAGCGCCGTCGATCGGCTTGCGGCAAGTGTTACACGTGAAGTGCTCAGGGTGCCACTTCTTGTCCAATGCGGTCAGGATCTGGATAAGGATTGTAGGACATCAGTAGGTACGATGTACAATAGCATCCCCAATATCATATAGTCTGCGGCAATCTACAACATGTTCTATAGTATGAGTATTATAAAGTTTATTGTTTTACCTATCTTCCAATGTTACTCACACAGAAAGTTGGTCGTCATCATCGAATATAGTTTAACTCAAATTTCGGTTTGTTCAGGATTTTTTCTCATCATAAAAAAAAAAAAACAAGTATACCCATTAAACGCCTCGGCAGGCGCTTAATCGCAGCGACTTCCAAACAAGGCATCAATTTGTCATCGTCGCTTCCTGTCTTACGCAATGCCGGCTTATCGTTTATTTTCTGTTTTATATTGACGTGGGAAATACTGTGTACGATGTATTAAATTACATGGTTTGATTTGGATCAGTCATAGATATTAAATTTAATTTAATTTTAAAATTTAAATATTTAAAATTTAATTTAATAATGTGACCTCTTATTACAATCAAAAGAATTTTGAAGCAAAATCGTATTTTCAATTCAAGAATAGCTAAGAGAATTACACATTACGGCTTCATAAAAAGCACAAAGATTTTGTGCCTAATGATTCAGATTCTAAATGTGGGGATCGAAATGTCGACGCCGATATACAGCTGTTTACTGGAGCATGCAACACATCCGCGGCACTTGATTCATCCGTTATCACACGCTATCTACAGAAGTGTCCAGAACTTTATTGGCCCTACGATTACCTACTACTTCGCCGCTAATAAGTCCTGGCATTAAATCATTTAAATTAACTGCATTGTTTGCATCGCACGATGTGTTTATAAAGTGGCATACATGATCTTTGTATGCGTCTTGTGTGTCTACAAACTTGAGATAACCATCAACGCATATATGATGTTCTCCTTTGTCTTCTATTTCTTATTTGAATCTCACTCAGGTATCAGTCTCATTATTACTGAAATTTAAGTGACAACTTCAGTTATATTATTGTTTTTAGTATTCAATGTCCCTCATTTATGTCAATGACGTAGTGGAGAAAATTGATAATTTTATAAGGATAGCGAAGGCTATCTTTTTGACAGTCATCCTAACGTATATATTTTCTTCCCAACGTTTTTATTTTAAAATAAATACGTACTATCAAAAGCAATCATGTCATGTCTATTACCAGATATATCGGGAAATCTGTTTGTTTCATCCTGTGCCCGCTTTGGGTGTATTGTTGCAATGATTATGTTCTAATTTAGAATTTCTAGTAGTGACACGGAGCCTGCTCGTAGATCTGTGCCCGGTGTATGGAAATAGTCTCACCACCTATTCCATAGGACGTAAACGTAACTGGTGAT
>DWMG01003681.1:0-11651 GCA_018244855.1 Elbella merops
CGCCCCGTTCTCGTAAACAAGTATTGATCCGGCACTTGTCAAGTGTATGAATGACATTATAGATGGTGCCGTTTTGATATTTATGCATCCGGGACAACTATCGATGAAGTTTTATATGCGGAATCACACTTATAATACCCGAAGGGGTAGGCAGAGAAGTGTACTAAACTGCCACGTTTTACTAATTCCATTTACGTTCCACAATGGCCCTCCCGATCGCCAGTCACCCCTGCAACCACACGACCAAAAAGGCAGTCTATATTTCAAAGCATATTAAAATGATTAATTATTTTTTCAATATCTTAAACTTTATTGAATGTAAGTAAGTATATTTGACGGTGTCAGAGCGGATAATGAATATATCACATCCGTGATACCAATCTGTTGTAAGAGGCGACTAAGGACAGCGTCTGTAAATTGCTGTATATCACAGCTTACTTAAGCATGACTAAATGAGCTGGCCGCCGACGAGCAGCAGCGTAGGCGGTGCAAGGAACTGTGCTTTGCGATCCCCAAATTGCATACCCAGCTTGGGGATTAGGGACAAAAATCTTCCAGGGCGAGCGTCCATCAGTGGTCTTGTACAGGTGATCATAATGAAATACATTTGTGTCTATCGACAAGATAATATTTTGTATATATTTTCATTAGTAACATTGCGTTGTTGACCAACATTGAATATGACTGCATTCATATTAAGCTATGTCAACCGGACTAATGTTATTAACGCTTTAATTTCCACAATCTGGTTATCAATCAATATTAACTCATTTTCTTATTAAAAATGCACCCAACGAGGAGTAATTATGCCAGGCTAACTGCGAATAATCTTCCGATTCATTTTTTGCTCTGTTCGAGGTTGTTTGCAGACGTCTATGGACGGCAGCGAACTATTTGTCTGCTACTTTCGACAAGAACTTCTTTCTTTCATTTCAAAATTATTATTATATCAAAAATAGGTTGTATGAAATAATTGGAAAATAATTGGATTTTCATATTAACCGTTTCTCTGTTCTCTTATTATGTACTGACGTACGCAGACGACGCACAAGTGATGTAACTGAATTTAAATGTATTAATCCCCTTCCATATAAGCCAGGTATCTCTGATGGAGTTTCAAAGAGGAATTACGCCAGAATAACTTAGCGGAGCCTTCAAGCGTGTTCGCGAAATCTATTTAGACTCGATGCAAGGGAAGTTTTAATTAGTATTGTCGTTTGATGTGAGATTTAATATCCGGTTTATGTGAATATTATTATTATATTTTCCAGCTAGTTTCCTTGAAAGCGGGCAAAGAGTACCGAGATGCAACTTGACAGGTTATTTCTACTTGTGTTCTGTACATTTCCGCACGCCGGTTTGGGAAACTGTCTGGTCTACAGTCTGCTACGCAGTATTTTCATATGTAATTCTGAAGCATTGTAATTCTGTAGCGAGTTTAGACCGTAACGTCACAATATGAATGAATTCGATCAATTCATACAGCCGAACTCAGTCTTTATAGATGTCTAAACAAACATTTTCATTTATGTCCTAGAGTAGAAGGTATTTATGCTGGATACTATGAATACTCATACAAATTCAACAAGTCAACCAATTAGACGGGTTCAGTACAAACACCAAAATTTATCGCTCATAAATCCATCCGGCCATAAAGCTAACTTTATACTATTTACTTAGCAAATGAACTCACACCCCGTTACAAAATGCCAAGATATGAAATGAACGAAAATAGGTTGGTATATGTAAACATGTATCTCAGACAAAACCTCCAAGAAATTTCACAATACATCTAGTAACGTAACAGACTTAAAACACATCCAATTAGCCTTCGGATTGTCACTGGAACGAATGTAAAAATAATCAAGTGTATCTCATGCAGACGTTGATGATACTACGATAAAATTTCAACCTCATCCACATAAGTATAAGGTTGATTTTAAAAAGCCTCACAATTTTAGATAAGAATAGGCTACAATTGTAATTTGAACCCTGCCACGATCGGAGTTAAGTTGATGAACAGTTCAAGCTCATTGGTCATATCAGCTTGGTTTGTTGGGGAAGTTTAAGCAGCATGAAAAAAAAATTGCGACAATTTCATACTTTTATTCGGAACGCGTTTATAGTTCCTTCTTGTCTATCGGCGGACGTTTCAAAATAACCCATGTTCCATTGTTTTCACAATGTAAGTACTTATTACCTTCTCAAAAATGCCATATTCGTCTCAATAGGATATCCAGTACTTTTTACAAGTTAAATAAGTACTGTTAATGTAATTTCATGCCTGTAATCCCCAAGGGGGTTGGTAGAGCAATGTAGTATAGTCCCACGTTTGACCAGTTACGTTTACGTCCTAACAGGCAGTAACAGGTGGTGGGCCTATTGCGTGAGCCCATTGGCATAGATTCAGATTCCGAGTCGCTACTAGGAATGTCTACTAGAAAATCTAAGTTAGTAAAATACAATAGTATTCGACCCGGGAATTGAACCCAGGACTTCTCGACCAGCAGTCTATTCTATCTTCATTTTGACTTTAACTAACACCTAGACACTCAACCTTATGATGGTATACTAAGAAAAACAAATCCTCATTTGTTCGGAGCTTGAGCAACATGACTAGCCAGCACGGGGTCAAATACTTAATTATTTACAATTGCTCGTAACTCAGCGTAAGTTTGAATCATGATCTATGTATATATTCTGTCATTACTTAGCGTATGCTGAGACTTGTTAGACCTTTAGACTGTGCACTAGATTCGGCTAAAATAATGAAACGGCAATAACTAATGAAACTTATCATTAATTAGTACTAATACTTTTGCGTATCGTTGACTCATTGTCACATTGACTCAAGATGAGTGTGTCATGTGTTTTGCGAACTGAATTAAAAAAAAATTATAACAAGGTGTATATAAATTGGTGGTGATTATAAATAAACTATTGAAGGAGTTCTAATTTTATTATAGCGAAAAGAATTATTTGTATATTTTACTATGTGTTATTAATTTTATATTCAACTAAATGTACATAGAGATTAAAGAGAGAAAATATAAAATGGTGGTTTATTCTTAATGCGTTATGTCTAGACGACGTTTGGGTTGAAGACAAAAGAATAAAGAATGAGAAAATACAGTGCAAAAAAACACTATGACCTCTTTACGTTTTATAGTCTATGTTTATATTAAACGTTTGATAGAGGTATTATAAGTTTTATAATGCATTTAATTTTTATAATAGTATAATGCTTAAATCAAGTGACTGAATATCTAAACAAGGCTGTTTTGTCTGTCTACAGAAAGTGCAGTAGACTTATTTTCTAATCATATTGGGCGTACAATGTAAGTAGTGAAACGTGTAACACACTCCTCTGCCTTCCTCTTCGGGAATATACAGGCGTGATGTTAAGTTTAACTGGTGTTCTCAGCGCGTTCAGTAAATAAGGCGTTAAAGGAAATTTCTTTTAATGTATTTCTTGAAGCTTGACGTCACCGCGCTCCGGGCATACTTCAGGATTACCTCAGAAGGCAGTTTATTTCATATGTCACATGTGCGCGATAAACATTAGCGTGTAATGCGAACCGTGGGTAACATCAGTTCCAATGTGGCGATACCGATTTATGTGAATGAAATCTCATTCTTCAGCGAGTGGTACCATGAAGGAGGTATGAATTGATTTTATTAAGCAATGTGTAAAATGTGTATACGTTAAAAAAACGAACATGTATGTTTCTATATTTGTTATATTCTGAAGATGGGCCTTATATTTAGCGAAACAGGAAATTCAGACTTAAAACTTGGTAACCGTTGTAAATGCGACGTATTTCATGAAAAAAGCATTGTACATTACGTTTAACATATTTATGTGTATTTTGAAATAACAAAATTTTTATTCAAATGTTTATTCGCTCGGATTATTCAAATTATTGAGATTAAATAATAAAAGTTCAAAGCTCAAATGGAATTGAAGACATTTGCGCACGAACCAGAGTCATGCATAGGTATGAGGGAGAAAATTGCAGGACCGAAACGGCAAATAAGCGCCTTCATATTCTCAGTAGTTACGAGTATGTAGAGATCTTATAAAAACGTGTAAAATTTTCATAAAGTTTTACATATTTGGTGAACTATTCTTTTGTCAGTACCAGTACTTACAATACTATAAGATTAATACTGACAAATTACTGACTGGAATGAAAAGGATCCCACAAAGGTACCTTGGGGAATCCCGTATAAATTTAAATACCAGTAAAAAAATTACTATTATCTTTACATAAATATTGCTGCATTGTGTTTAATAAGTATGACAGGTTTTAGAAACAGATGCAGGAGGAACTCCACTTTTTTCATATTGACTTCATATTTTCCTACATTCAGCTGACGTATGTGTTGATAGAAACGTTAAGTAATGTAAGTTATCTATGCTTCATAAACGTATATATTAATATAATTCTACACTTAAATATGGTTAATATGGTTTAAATCTATATTTTAAGGATCACATGCAAAGCACATAGTATTATTCATATTTGAAATAATTTTAAAATCTTTTTAAATCCTATTATAATCTTAAAAAATAACGCACTAGAAACATTTTTTAACTTCGTGACTTGTTAAATATACTATAATTTATTTTTAATGATAGGCTTTAAATATTTTTCCACCCCATTGGCTCAATAACAAAGCAATTGAATACTTTGTGCTTCATTAAATTTTATTTTGCTGTAATTCGTTTTTATGTTATAACTAACCAAAGTACGGGTTATTTAAGGTCCCAAACAAAATACGTGTGGCCACCATAACTTTAGTCATAACATACAGATAGCTTAGAGACTTTTATATTTACATATATTTCTGCAAGCTGTTATACAATATGTTATAACTGTTATACCTACAAGTCAGAAAATTAACAAAAACCAACATTTACTAATTGTTAGGTACAATTACGAAAAAATAAATAACGTTGACTTTAAATAATACATTACAAACGTAACATCACGCTTGTATCATTTCAAAAAGGTAGGCAGAGGTGTGTAGAACAGTACTACGTTTCATCCGTTTAACTTGACTAAGACGTTAATAATTACAAAGGTTATTGGTTATTTTATTGGTTTTTATATCACGTTCCTTGTATAATTAGTTAATGCAAATTTGTTATGTGGCAAACATCTCACTTTGGACTAATTACAACGGTGGGATTTATTAAGTAGTTATATTTTGTTCTATGCATAATCCCTATGGAATATAGGGTCAGTAGTGTCAGGGTGACCAAACTGCGAATGACCTTAGTATAATTCCATCCACAAAAATTTTAAACATGCATTTGGATTGAAAAATGAACGATTTTTTACAAGACGACTTGCAGTATGAATAGGATCCACGTCTACAATTGATAGTTTATCGGAGAAAACTAACCTTAGGTCGGTGCAGTCGCAGAGCGTAAACAGAAATATTTTGATTGAGTTCGTTTCTAGTGGGGATTTGATGTATTATGTGATAACCGGTATTAATATTTAATTGTTTGTATCAAAAAAATGGTCGTCCTCTTGCTAGCTACCGTCTTCATACCTGGAAAAGGTTTAAAATATTCTTTGCTTGAAATTGGTATTGCTAAAAATATTGGATTAGGCCATATATAATTATATCAGACTTTTGTCAGCTGCTTCGAAGTCAGGAAGATCCTGTGACTTTCCGGCCCCATGGCTACTCTCGCTGGGACTGTTTGCGGCGTTTAAGCTCCGTATTTTAATATTAAAACTCAAAGAGGGATAATTGAAATTCTTCGCGTTTTACCTCCGGGTTGGGTAATGAAGCTTTCATTTAACTTTCACCTGAAGGGTTGAGTTCTGTGTGTGTTTTTCGTTCGGTCTTCGGTGTGTCCTAATTTTGATTTTGTGATAAATAAATAAAATCAGCGCAAATTACTTTGACATTACGTCGTTACTGAATTTTTAAATGTTTATTTTACATGAAACTATTAAATCGATTAAATTTCATTAAATTAAAGAATTTAAATCAACTAAAGAATTTAATTAAAAAAATTACATGTGTATAAAAATTAAGGATTTCGGTCATGTTGTTAAAGTGCAACTAATGTGTTATGGTATACAACCTACTTGCTGCACCGTCTAATGATTTTTCTTTTGGATATCAGCAAGAGGACATTTATCAATTTTTATTGGACATTTATCAAAGAGGATATTTATTATTTTCCAGTTCTACAAGTAAATATTTCACAGATCACATTAATTGTATTGTCCTCTAGTGGTAGAGAGCCACGTTTTGGTTCGAAACTTTCCTCGGCTCTTACTAATTTTATACAACGAAATGAACATAATTACAATTACATTCATATAACATTGTTATAATTAAATTTTTCCAAAGTTTACTTTTGTTCTCTTCAATCCTTTTATCATTCCGCTGTTGGAACACGGGCTTCTTCTTAGAATGCGTGAGTCAAAACCACGGTGGACTGTTGTACATTTAAATATATATTTAGATATGTCTGTTGGTTGTTTAAATACATTGCTGGTACAAATTAAGATACAGGACAAACGCATACATAGTTCTCTAATGATATGACAAGCCGAAACATGACATTCGATATGATTAACCGTTCCCAAACGTGCCGGGCATACTCTGAATGTGTAAACTGAGAAAATAGTTGTAGAGCATAATAATACACATCAACGTTACGATCTTGAGAGTTTTTGCTACAGTAATATCCTAATAACTATTATTATAAATTTGTGTCCAGTGTATGGCAATAGGCCCACCTATTCCATAGTGGACGTGGATTTGACTCGTACGTAGGGTGTACTACACCCCTCTGTCCACCCTTTTGGAAGAATGCAACCGTGATTTTACGTTGTTACGTTATAAAATATACATATGCCATTTTTATTATTACTATTATAAACATTTGTGACATTTGATAATAATTAACAAGCTTCAATAATACTTTCGAGGACATCCTTTGGATGGTACTTTATAATCAGTATAAATAAAAGCTACGTTAGTTTGCAGCTTGAATATTATATCGTCACACCAACTCCCTCACAGGGTAAACAAAAATGACTGCATACCAAATATCCTTAAAGGCCTGATGTGCTTCTTCGACATAAAGGTAACATCTCGCCTGTAATCTTCGTAGAAGTAAGCGACGGAGTGCAGTACACTCCCACGATTTACCAGTTACGTTTTTGTCCCATGGTAGTGGGTGGTGGTGGTGATGGTGAGCCTATTGCCATACATCGGGCACAGATCCAGACTCCGAGGCACTACTAGAAATTCTAAATTAGAAAAATCCATTAGTACCCTTTAGTAGTACCCATTAGTAGTTCTTCTTACTCGTACATCACTCTCCTTATACTTTTCGTCCTGTCAACTCAACTTAAGATTATTCGTTTAATAAAGTAATAAAACTCGGCTTCCTAAGTGATTGACTCTATGCACCGTGTTCATTCTTTATTCATTACGATCTATCAGACACACCCGGGTTGTTCCCATCGATTACAAGTTCTAATTAACCTCTCATGCATCACAAACGAGTAGCGCGACTGTTGGTGACCGATCAGCATATTTTAAGTGGTATGCCATTGACATCAAAAGCACATGGCATATAATCGTATTTCTGTGTTACATCACTATGACGGATGTCTTTTTAAAATTGGAACTATGAAATCACTTACAAGATTTCATACATTACTTTTCATTCGTTACATTACATTTTCTACATTACTTAATATCTATTCCATTTTGATTCCCAATAAGTTAAGATTTTTTGGTAAAGTAGGTAACGGTTACTCGTAAAATATCAGGTAAGATGTTATTAGAAACGACGTGGTGTGAACAAACATGTAGCTGCTGGGATCAGTCGCGGAATGATTAAATGGTTCTGGTCATGTAGAAATAATTAATGATAATCAAGTCAGAAAATAGATTTATAAGGGCCTAGACTGGAAGGGATTGACTCCCGATTTTGCGTGAAGCAAAATTGAGATTGGTTTCAATTTCTTTACATCGATCATTTACGGTATTCATTTGTATGTTTTTAATATGTTTGCTGGAAGAATATGCAATCCACATACTCGGTATGGGAGTTGTAGGAAAAATACTCCTAAAGGAAAGCCTAGCAGTGAGCGTGACAGGCGAAGGATTAACATGAAATAATTTTATTGTAGACCGAAACTTATTTATGAATGTAGTATGTACACACACATACATCATAACAATGGAGCGTATATGTACGTAGCGTTGATTCAAAGTATCATTTATGTGTGTCAGGTATAAAAAATGTGTTTTGCGTCTGTGTGTGTGTTCGACATAAAAATGTGTTTTCCTCGCGGCGCACGAACGATCCGAAGTTTGATAACTTATAACTCTTGCGAATACCCGCAGGTATTAGAAAGTTTCGAACATTCATTCAATTTTATTCTTCTACATGTTAACATTTTTCCACCGACATGCTAAAACTAGGAGTAGGTACTACTGTAATGTGGCCTTTGAAGTAACTCCTTTAGTTAGACGTCAATGTAATTCTGGTCTTTAGGCACGTTTCTTGTTAGTAATAATGTAGTCTTAATATCTGTATGTCACATTTTTGACATGACATTGACAAGTCTGAAGTCATGATGAACAATGAATCAGTGTTGCCTTATTAGTAAATACATCTTTTATACTACATCTTTAAAAATATCATTTGGAAAATTTTGGATCACTAACAGAAATAGAAAATCAAACATATTCAAATTACACGTTCAAAGTGCCTTGATTCAACTTTCATCTCAGAAAAGTTTCTGTGTTAATTATTTTGTAATAAATTTATTATTGCGAACTTTTTCCTCCCATTAAATATATATCTGCTAATAAGCTGTGGTAATTTGAAAAGTTTATTAATTCGGAAGTTTCACCGGAAACGCCAAAAACCATTAATATCGCGAAACAAAATTTCCTTTTCGTTTTTAATTACACGGAAACTTTTCAATAACGAAAAGTGAAACAGATGACGAGTCTGATGTGGCTGCATTTATTAAAATTAATAAATTTGTTACAGCTGTAAGAACAGAGATATCGGGCACTTAATACTTTCTGCGTACCACGTAAGGAGCCAGGTGAGACGATATTCCTATCGTAATACTAATACTTACCATATATTAGTACTATGATGTTCTTTTCTAGTGATACTTTGTTGGTGGATATATGGAACTTTTAGCTGCGACTAAATGGGTACGCGTAATGACTGTCGAGAATTAAATTGAAACTTTTGTAGTGTAATATAAATTGTGATCATTCTCACAATCTCTCTCATATCTATAGTAATAATAAAGCTGTAACGGATCGGTGTCTGTACATAGTTGACAATTTTGCAAATCTACTATTAGAGATCTTAATTAACACAATAGAATCCAAAACAATAAGTGTTAAAATGACAGAACTAATTACAAAACTATTTGTTACTTCATTCAAATTGTAATGCTTCATATAGTCATAGCGAACGTCGAGAATTGTACTTAAGAGAAGTACGATGACGGTGGATATGTCAGCAATTGTCTTTTATTTATAACGTCATCGGATAATGTGCTTAATAAATATTATTAGTGTTTATTGGTCATGTGTATCCACTAACAATGAGAAGATTCAAAAGTCCTAGTCATTATTTTTTTTCTTAACCCTTTTATCATTCCACTGTTGGAATATGGGTCTATGGGAATATGGTTGGAATATGGGTCTCCTCAAAATGAGAGAGTTAAGGCCATAATCTGGCATAGTATTTAGCTATATTAATATGAATTTATAAGTGAGCGAATATCTAGCTACATACTTTTTGTTATTATTACATATAAACATGGAAACATTGTTCGAAAGTTGGAAAAAGAAAAGTCAGCTTTCCTATAATTCATAAAACCGGGGCCGGAGATGTGAGCGAATGCCAGATAGAGTTATCGGATTTGAAGTACTTCGAGAATGTACCGTTCGGGGGCTAATTGGGCGGAAGATTCGCTTCTGGAATGTTCCACGGACTTCCGTTAACTTCTAATGAAATTAATGTAAATAAATTTATAATAAGCAAGTTCTAAATTTAAATGTTATATAGTAACGATAATAGTTGCAATTAAATTATTTTAACGTGAACACTTTGCACAGGGTTTCTGTATATTCCATTGTGTGCGATGGTTGGTTGATGGTTGATATTGGCTAATTTTACTTGAAAGTTTATATATTTGTGGAGTCAATAATAAAATCGATATGTCTAGATAATCTATCTCGCAAGATTAGTTAGCCTATGTGGTTTAAGGATGTAATAAAAATAACCTAATTAGTAAATGATGTGAACTGAACACAGTAGAGAACGGATTTTTATACGTTACAAGTGACGATCTATGCCCGTTGTATAGCAATAAGCTCACCACCTACTCCATGGGACGTAAACGTAACTGGTGAAATGTGGGAGTGAAATACACTTCTCTGCCTATCCCTTCGTGGATTACAGGCGTGGTGTTACGTTCAAATTACCAAATTTTTTTCAACATGTATAAAGTAACCTGCAACGTTAATCCAAGGATTAATCGCTCCCAAAAGACTTACATCAGATATGGTTCGGAGATTTTAAATGACTTTAATACTTTTTCAAGTTGGACATGTTGATTCAGGATTGGAGTGGAAAAAGGTCTCTATAATTTAGGATATAATTTTCTGGATTCTTTATTCAATTACGTGACGTAACATGGAAGACGAACATTTTTCGGCAAAAATATACCTACGTCTCTGAGTAGATATGACGAAGTATAGATGAAGATAAAACGAGTACAAAAAATACTGTTTGTAAAATGCGTTATGTATATCATATACAGCATACAACGTTTTGCAATTTTGTTTATTGCTCACAATGTAGATGCGAATAAGCTGATGGCAAAAAAGTATGATACAGCAATGATATTATTCGTGAAATTCAGAGCATCCGGGATTGGGTGGAGTAGAGCGAAGGAGAGGCCCATGTCTGACAGTGGATATCTAAATACTTAATGATGGATGATTCTCGTAACTTAATATCGGGGACAAGACATACTTTTTAACCAATACAATTTCATAATTCGCTGGCAGTACGAACCGAGCTGCATGTAACAACCAGCGATATTATGAATATAACGAGGTCGTATTGAAAAATACCTTTTGCCCTCACTAATAGTCCGATGGAGACAAAAAACCTAACATCCAATTACTCTCAAGATGTATTTTTCCGGAGACACCGCAAAAATATTGAAAAAATATGCGATAGTTGACATTTAGTAATGGAGTTTACGTTTCCGATACTATTCCAGTAATAAAGTTCCGTAGTTTTTATAATGATTTTATTATTAAAATGTATGTTACGGATAATTTAGTTATTTGTTTATTTGTATGTATCAAAAGATAAATGTAACTAATGCTGTATATGTACTTGCATGGCTGTATAAACAATATTACTATCATATAAGAATGTAATAATATCCATGCGTACATCCACATATCTCCCTACCAATTATTATTATTATTACGTGGAAATATTTCCGGGTAATATATTTTTCAACATTCCAACATTGTTATATATTATTATTGCTATGATGTACGAAAATTGATGGGGAAAATATTCTTCATATGTAACAACACTGGAA
>DWMG01003682.1:0-11650 GCA_018244855.1 Elbella merops
CAAGGGAACTGGCGTGACAATATAATAATAATAAACGTGCGCTGAAACAACTCAGTACAACACACAGATTTATATTGCCTGTTGGAACAGCGTGGACGAGTATGTTCCAGGGCTCTAGCTATAAAATTATATCAAGCACTGCGTCATACAAATTTCATGGTTTATAAATAAAGCAAATGGCAAAAGGGCATTTCTTTCGTGATGTATTAAAATAACTTATATATATTTGTTGCTATTATATTGTTAATTTAACATGTATTGATAACTTTAACACTTCAAGGTCGTTTATTACCAGCGTAAAATTGATAATCGTATATTATTTCAATAAATAGAGAACTGATTTGTTCCCAAGAATTTGTATTACTTTTTAGACTGATGTCAATTAAAATTAAATAATTTCCAAATTATTTTATTTTGTAGACATTTTTAAATGAAAATTAATTGTAAAAGATGTAGAAAATGCCACATCGGAAATAAAGGAAACATGTTAACGAAATACCTACACAGCTTACGCAAAAATTATTTCGTTGTTAATGATTCAGTTGTCCGCGCGAAAATTCGCGTAGTGTGAAAGTAAAAAAACCTCTCCGAAGTGCGCACTCAAAGAAGCGCTGTCGTGTGCGAAGGATCAATGTGTGCGTGCATCCGTGTGACCCACTTACGAACGCGTTCGGCTAACTTCGGGTGTATCCGTGACGCGAACATATGCTGCGCCATCTTGACGCCACGGCCAATTTAAATTGAGCCGCAATGCTCTAAAGAAATTGTACGTTATGTAAGAAGCGTGTAGGTCATAGCGCTTGGTGGATTTGTTACGTATCTGTCAAATGTTTACCGCGTCTTGTTTGTGAACTGTTATCGAATTGTCATTTAAGTGTCGCGAGTTTCCTAATGATTGCAATGTTAGTTATATTCTGATATCATTTCTTTATCACTATCGAAAACAAATATGCGGTTCTGTTTGTACCATGTAATACGGATGTCTATGTTTAAATTTTAGTTTTTTTCTTTATTGTCAATTGTGTTTATAACCACAACAGTTACACCTCTTAATAGTTGGATTTCATGTTTACCCCAAATCTGTAGCATAATATAAGCTACGAAACAAGAGCTAACAAGTCGCGGAATCATAAACAATTTTCTAAAAATAGTTTCATTGCGAACCCGAACGTAGAGTTTGAAAGTTTTCATTAATTAAGCCTTAATTGTACACAGTTTTCGAAGTGTTGTATAGGAAAAATAGTTCTCCCGGGTGTTTTTACCGGGATCGTACCTAGTTTCATATTTATACTTGTGCTCTACATATATGTAGCCTTCCCTGGGGATTGAGTGAGAAAGCTTAGTATGTCACGGTGTGTTTCATAGCGCAGTGAAACAGTTCTTCTTTCCACCAAAACCTAACGGCTTCTAAAACAACTAACGGTGTAAAAACTCGCATACGAATTACATTAAACCGCAAACAAATCTCTCGCCTAACATCCAATTAAAAGTGTTGCCATACAACAAATCTTCAATAATTGTAGTTGGCAAACAAGACTTCCGAATGCGCTTCCGGAGCCAAAATTTAATTTCTTCGCAACACACACACACAACCAGTTGGGCAACTTTCACCTATTCGAAAGTTGTTTGCGTGTGTGCGACTATTTCGGATACTGGCAGGAAAGTTTTAAAAATCGCATTATAATATAACATAACGTTATAACTGTTGTTGTTAACGTTATTTTCTAACTGTTGCGCAACCGTTAGGGATGTGAATGGAACGCGCTTCAATTACGCCTGTGTGAATAATGTTTTGTGTGACGGCGATACCTTTGATGAGAATGATGAAATGTGTTATTTAATAAGCTTTTCTCTTATGACATATGACGGTGTGAAGAAGAAAAAATTTCTGTTTGTATACATTGTGTGCCGTATACCAACATGAGTCAGGGGAAACAAATATTTGACAATAATAGCGTCTTTTATATTACGTATTCAACGATGGAAATATTTGATTTTTAGAGGATATTTTTAATAATAAAAATGGTTTTAATGTAAACTTTGGTTCGAAAATAAAGACAAGCGGTTAAGACATGTTATTCTGAACTAAATTTTAAGGCTTCGCATCGTATTAAAAACGGGTGTAGGTACATATATTGGCAACACACGTTTCCGATTTTTCTGTATAAATGAAAACAACAGAAAAATTATTTATTCACCGTTTAGTGAAAAAAAGTGTATCCGTTTATCTCACTCTGTCTCTTATTGATTGATATCAATACTTTGACAGTAACAATAATTATGATTTATCTCGAGCTTCCTGTATTTGAAATTCATATTAAAGTCTGCAGTTACTTACATTCAAAGATTCATAACCCACGCGGGAACAAAAAGTGCTATGTATTCGAAACTGTGACGCGATATTGGGTTTAATATTTATGGGGACCGTAAGCATTTTGTTCCGTTGATATTTATATGGTACTTATAGCCGAATGCCCCAAGGAAAAACTTTCACTCTTAGATAATGGACCGGTCTGGGCGGCGGCCGGCAAGCGTTTTGGGCGCGAGTGTGTTTAGAAACTTTTTATCTGACAAGTCATGCGAAGGATTTATTTACTGACACTCGGCCGACGGACGTGTTGTATACCAGTGTTGGCTGTCAGCAGACATCTGCTTGAAACATTCAGACAGCCATATCGGATAGACATTCGGTGTATTGAGGCGTACTTTCAGATTTTGACATCTCAGTCAGTAGATTTAAAACTGTTGCAGATATGCGGCTAGCAGAGACATTCATTAGTCGTGTTTCCAGCAGTGGATATGCTGATGCATATAGAACTAGACTAATAATAATATTTTGGATCAACTCACACACGGCCAATTGTCTTTAAACAGAACTTGTGCTATGGCAACCCCAAGGTTTATGTACCACACACAGATATACATTTCTAAATACATACAGCATATACAAAATTATTATTACGTACTCGGACCTACAATTGTTTAGCACATAAATATTTGTCATAGACGGAAATTGAACCTACAACCCCTGCTTTATCTTGCCGGTCTCTAACCACTATACCAATCTATTAGTCGGTAGGTAGTTTATTGTTATTATAAAACTAACATATATACACGGCCTTGATTCGATAAAGAAGTGTGCGAAGGCAGACATAAATGAGTACTAAAAATTTATAGTAAACATATATTATGACATAAAATACAGATATATCTGAACTAGCTTTCAACATCGTCATTAACCCTTTTATCGTCCTACTGTTGGGCGCAGGTTTCCTCAGTATAAGACGGGTTAAGGCCATAGTCTGCCATGCTGACCCAGTGGGGATTTAACTAGCTTTCACAATCAACACCGCTAACAGCAGCCCTCTGACACTTTACTACAGAATCAGTTTTTAATTTAATACATCATCATCAGCCTATCTCAGTCCACAGCTGGACATAGGACTACCCCAAAAGAGGGTTTATGCCCGTAATCTCCACGCAGGGCATGCGGGTTGGAGATCGCAGGGCACGGCTTTTCGCACCGCCGACGTTGCTGCCCGTCGGCGGCCAGAGCATTTAGCCGTGCCTATTTTGGCTGCGCTATACCGCAATCAGCCAGTCGCCAGAGCATATCTACATACATATCCTGTAAAAAATGTCAATTGCATAAATAACTGAATACACCTGGATTAAAAAATATATTCCTGTTACACAAAAAATGTTACAAATCGGACCGACAGCTCCCATTACAACATCACTGTCAATTTCTTTTCGCTGACGTCTTGGAAGGTTCTGGGTTCAAATCCCAGGTCGGGTACTATTAGAATTTTCTAATTTAGAATTCCTTGTAGTGACTCGGAGTCTAGAACTGTGCCCGGTGTAAGGAAATGGCCCACCACCTCTTCTATGGGACGTAAACGTAAATGGTGAAACGGAGGAGTGTACTACATTCCTTTGCCTACCCCTTCGGGGATTACAGACGTAAAGTTACGTTATACATATATCCTTACACATACACCTATTTATAACAAAACATGCTTGTCAATTGTAAAACAAAAACAAAGAAAAGTAAATAAAGAAATTCGACTATAATAATGACATAAGTAAAAGAAAAACAATCCTTTAAAGGAACACACCGCAACGAATACTTTGATGCAACTTCATTGAAAACCTTAAACCTAAAAGTGTAGGTATCGCACAATTGAATGCTAAAATATTCCTCGCCCTTGTATATAACAAGTTTAGTTAGTTTTGCTGGTGGCGAGCCGGGGATCGCGTGTCGGTCGAATACGGTGAAGGCCTATAGATTATTATTCATCTATTATACATCCTGTATAATTATACAGCAGCGAGAGAACATCTCGTATTCAACACCTAAATAGCCAGCAAACCGAAAACCTTTACGAAACAACTAAAAATACTGCTAATTAAACACTGCTGTCCTTTATAAATTGCGTCTTAAATAATATAAATATAATATATGTATATAAATGTCAGGTGTAAGGTGTTCCAACTAGTATCTCAGGAACCCAAGCCAACCTCGCACGTGATACACCCTGCTATAACAGACGAGGCTCTGGCGACCGGCTTATTGCGGTATAGCGCAGCCTAAATAGGCACGGCTAAATGCCCTGGCCACCGATGGGCAGCAGCGTCGGCGGTGCGAAATGCTGTGCCCTGCGATCTCCAACCCGCATGCCCAGCGGCGTAGAGATTACGGGCATAAACCCCCTTTTGGGGGAGGCCTATATCCAGCAGTGGACTAAGATAGGCTGATGATGATGATTCAGATATTATTGTAACAATCAAGAGTGTTTAAGGTTTAGATAAGTCCTACATATCTGCACGGTGTGGTATCCACGTTAGGTCTGGAGAGAAGGGAGCGGGATATTACATCATAGCGATCATCGTATCTTTTATGTTTCAATTGTTGCACACGGGGTTCTTAGGGGTTCTTCAGGGCTAAGGTTATGATTTGCCACGCTGGTCAAGTGCGTATTGGATGACGATGCCTTACAGAACATTATCGAGAACTGTAAGGTGTGCAGGTTTCTTCACGATGTTTTATTTCATCTGTACAGGAAGTTTTACTTAAACTATTTAATAACTATTTAATAAACTTTGGAAAAAACTGCGCGCTAGATTTGAGTCCAAAGACATAATAATTCTTTGGACTCAAATCCTAGTGCGCATCTTCAACCCGCATGCCCAGCGTGGAGATTACGGGCATAAACTTCCTTTTGGGAAGGACTATGTCCAGTAGTGGACTGAGATAGGCTGATGACACAATAATTTTAAGGCTAAATTTTAAACTAATAAGATATATTTTTTAATAACGAAATTTCAGTTTCATTAATAGGTTCGCAAATCTATATTATTTTCTGAAAATATGATTTTAATTCTGATGATTTTAAACTGAAAATTTATTCCATTTCTTAATAAAAATAAATAAAATATTATTTATTATAGGAAATGAGGTTTTGTTTAGTATTTATAGCTGCTCATAACATTGGAAAAGAAAAAAAAAATTATTTCGTATTTGTACGACTAGGCGATGGCTGGCAATCGCCATTTTATTATTTAATAATTCTCTTAACCTTGTGTAATATTTTTTTTTAACTTAAAGTATTTAGGTTTTATATCAAAGGATATTTTCACGAATTCATAATTACGATTCACTTGGCTTCCAACAGAGCATAATGGGCATCATTAAATATTGTATAATTTATGTGCCCATAAATCTTATGCCAATATTAGAAATAAAAATAATGCGAGAGTGAATTACGTATTTACTACTTAAATTTATCGCCAATTTAAAAATTAATATGACTTGTCACATTTTTGAAGACTATTTCTACAACGGAGGCTATGTCTACAGCATTTATGAATACGACACAACTTCAATATCATGTAGATAATGTGGATCATTGACCCATATGTCGCTTGCAGTCCGAAGTCGACACGACAAGCGTTGTATTTACTATCGGAGCCGCGGAGCGCAGTAAACATGTGAGCGCAACTGCAACAGCTTGCGCCGCATAATGTACTAGAGAGCTATTAGTCACTGGCAGACGGCCGGCGTATTGTATATAGCGTATCGTGAAATGTATGTAGCATACGCACATAGTTACAGCGCGCGCTCGCTCGCGTACCGCGTACCACAAGCCAGCCGGCTCCCGCGCTCGCCGGACGTTTACTCCGTATTATTTCGTTGTGTTTACGTTTTATTACGTTTGCAGTGTAGTACATTTTTGCTATTTCGATGCTTTTATCTCCTAACCTTGGTACGACAATCGTTTGCGATGTTGTTGTGATGCACGCTTGTAACGTACGGCCGTTTTGTTTTAACCGGTTCACTTTTGTTCTGAGCGTAGTTTATCTGTAACGAAATGAAGTTCAAATTTTTCAAGAAGAATCAACGTCAAGTGAGTATTTTTTGATGTTAACCACTGTTTATATTATTTGCGTTGTTTTCGATTCATTGTTGAGATTATTTGTTGAGAATTTAGTTTCTGTTACATATAAAAGTTTATGCATGAAAGTAATCTATAATTTCAGCAGTTCAAATCAAAAAAATTATATTCATACGTAGCTTATTAAATTGAAATAGTGTGGAAATTATGATTTAACGCTTTTATAAACGTTTCATAATTAAAAAAATAAAATAAAGTTCAATTTAATTTTATTAATAAATAAATAAATTAGATGAAACGGTAAATTGTGGAAATTTAATATGTATAAAATGTACTACCTCGTTTGTCGAGTGGTTGCAAAGCGTGACTGCTGGTCGAGAGGTCCTAGGTTCGAATCCCAGGTCGAGTATGTTTTTCTACCTTAGATTGTCAAGTAGAAATTTCTAGTAGTGGCTCGGAGACTGGAGTCTATGCCCGGTGTAGGCTCACCACCTATCGATAGTGAGACGTAAACATACGTGGAGAAACGTGCGAGTGTACTACACTGTCCTGTCTACCTCATTGGGGATTATAGGCGTGATGTTGCCGATTATATTCTTCAATGATTCAATTTCCGTAATAAAATTGCACTGTCGTTCTTCCGGCGCCTTACAGTATTACTCATTATAATATTATATCGATTGAAATACAGCAGAATGTTGAAATTGTTCGGGGCACGTGCGGCTGGTTTGCTGTTTCTATTAGCGACCATTTCTATTAGCGGACCATTACCATTGAAATGTTCGTGTAATTGCTGCTAACAAAACACGGACTATGAAAAACGATAATCTTCAGTAGCGTTTGAAAAATACTTTAGCTTTGTATTGTTTATATTGTTTTATTCTCATCGAAAATAATTCGTAAGTCGTGTAGCTACAGCAACATATAAATATTATTATATGTATTTGCAAGAAAGTCGGTGTGTTGATTACAATGTATTGTACTGTCGTCATTATCATGTTTTTATGTAATCGTTCGTTGGATACGGATTCCGTTGAGAATGAGAAGGGATAAGGCAATATTGACCATGTGCTATGTGAGGGTTAACAGATTTCATTTACCTTTGAGAACATTATGGAGAACTTTAACCCATGCAGGTTTCCTGGTGATATTTTTCTTTATGGTTACATACAGCAGTCTATAATGTTAAAAGTGCAACATAACTTTTTACGGTAATGGGTGTTCTAATGGAATTAGAACCTCTAGTTCTCTCGAATAGAAGGCTCAGATCTACAGGTCTAAATCATCATTGTTCTAAATTCATAAAATATTATAATGCCTACAGTTGTATTTACAAAACAAAACGATTTTACATTTAGTATTAAATATTTTGTACATTGGATATATTTTGCAATTTATTCGATTATGATGTAAAATTGTCTATTTAATCATAACATCGAAAATTTCATAGACAAAAAAAAGCAATTTGACATTTGTAAAAATGCACACAAAAGAACGATGCGGAATTTTAAAATGCGGCGGCAACGGAAACAACGATGAGTAGGATTTTTAAATTCTCATACTGTTTTATCGGCCGGGAATAATGCCGATGAGTTTGATTTTGACGGTCCCATACAGTTTTAACAATCGTGAATCATTCGTTAAAGTGGCGTCTATAAAAAGTGATCTAGTCATACGCTGATATATACATACATACGTTGGAATTTTGTGATACGCCCCTTCACATAATCATGACACCGTCTGATTAGGTGAGAATTAATTGAATCATAGGTACCTAATGTGTACTGCCGTTACACAAATTTACCGACGAATCGGATGCATGATTCGATGATCGATATATATGTACATAGCTTACTAGTATTTTGTAAACAGGTCTCAGTGTGATCTGTTTTCGCGGTATACTAACAAGTTTGTGTGTGTGTGTGTGTAGGTATTTATGTGTGTATATTTGCCGCAAGGTGATCGACGACGTTCGGAATAAAATTTAAGCTATTCCGAGTTCCGTTTCAAGGTGAATTAAATAAGGCAAAAAAAAATTCAGGTTTCTTTTCAGCCTTGATTATTGACCTAAAGTACATTTTTTAATTATGCTTGTAATATCTATGGCGTAATGTAACGTTGCTATAGTTAGACACTAGTCATCTCTCCCCGGAAATGAATGATTAGTTCATATCTGGTCCCATCGTATATCCCATTGCTGATTAATAGAGAACGCTCAGTTGTGTTATGTATTGTCGTACATTGTTGTATAGTTTTCTTGGCTTTTATTATCCTATATCGTGTATCGGATCTCAATTAGCTCAGCCGCGCTTGTATGGATTGAAATAATAAAAAGAGAAAAATCGATCGTTTCAAATTCCGAGAAGTCTATAAATTTACCGTCGCCCTGTTGCGTGGATGTCAATATGATTAAAAGTATTGTTCTAATAGCCGCTTTTCATTCTTTTTCCATACAATGTTCTCTTGCTTTTGCGTTGAGTTGTTTTTTTTTGAGTATTTTCCATGTTTGCAGTTTCTCACTGATTATCACTATCCTTGAAATGTTCGTAACGTCATGTTGTGTGCAAAGATTTTCACATTGTCTACAGTTATTTATAATCGCGAGTGAGAATTCTTATCTCGGGAAATCATCTAATATAAATCACGAGTGACTAGATTACACCCGTACATCTCTTTACGTTGTTTGAATAAATTACACACTCAAGAATATATCACGTATTTTTTTAATTTCCATTTGACGTTATCAGTTCTTCTGCGAAAATTTCACATCTGTTAGTTACTAGAGATTGCGATAATAATACTAATATGTTTTTCTTAGACATTTTACTATTACATCTCTCGTAAGTGCTTAAATACACTTGATTATATACATATGTAAGGCCTTATAGTATGCTTTTCGGGACGGCCCGACTAGTTACGTGGTCCTTTTTCATGAGCTTCGCCAATAGCAGCAAGGTCACAGAGATTACTGGCTGGAATTTCTCATTGAATACTGGACTTTTTAAGATGACTTCTACGTGTAGGCAACTTTTTGGGTTTAACCACATTATAATCTTTACCACACAAGAGCTATGGAAACCATGTACTTAGACCCAGAAAAATTTAATAAAATTCCAAAAATAAATGCCGTAGCTGTAAATAAATTGGCAAAATATTCGTTTAAAATGACATGAATCTGTGTGATGTTACTACAAACATAAATACATTGAGCGCGCTAGGCTTCTTATTACATTAAATTGTCTAGAAACAATTTTATAGAGACGTCACTAATTCGCTATTGGATCAACGTGGCGTACTGTGCCCCATTTCACTTCTCAGTCGCGGGGCTTGCGTGTTATTTAATTATGCAGAAGCACTTAGAATAGGTTAAGAAGTTTCCAGCTATAGGCAGTCTGCATCTGATAAGTGTTTTTTTTTAACAGCAGTAGGCTCGTGTTTGACTACAATTTCCCGCGATGGTAAACGAGCTGTAGCCTAGAATGGGTCTATTCCCTCTTGTCTTGAACAAGAGAGAATGGTTCCAGGTGGTATGACTCCGGAAAAAGGGAAACAAAATCGGGAAGGTTTTATGGTGTTTGGTTCTTATGATTGGTACTACTGAATGTTTTAATGCTTGAGGTCATTTATACGTAGAGTTAACTGTACGCACAGGCACACGGCGGGAACTGGTTTTAACTGCTGCCTTTTTTGTGGTAAAGTTCTTGTTTATGTTTTAACTTTTGGTAAACGGTCTTGTACGGCACCCGATTTTAAAATTTGGTCACTGTTGCTTATGGATCTCCGTTCTTACGTTTGTCAACTAAGGTGGAATTCCTCTGGTCTCATGTGCGTTATCAACCCTCCACTCCGTGACACTGGAATTCAACAATGCCAGCTAAGTAGCCGCAGATAAGGAACAAACATGGGTTTAATTAATTAAATATTTAGCTGAATTTATTTAATTATAAACTGCTTTTAATTATTATATTATGCTATTTAATTATAAACTATTTATTTAATAATATAAATTATACGTACTTTGCTTCTGGTATTAAAAATGTTCGAACAGTTTCCAGCAATTACGCAGATATGAGAACTCATTGCCTGGGTTATTTTTAAAAACTCAATCAAGCGAGAGTAGTTAAATTTTTCTAAAGCATTTTGTTAATTCTTTGGTGGAAAGTGTTAATTTTCAATGTAGGTACATTGTTAATTATAAATGTAGAATGATAATAACAGGCGAATGTTTGTAGAAGGTTTCTGAACTTGTTATTTTTAAATTTGTCATTAAAATTTAAAAAAATTAACATATGGTCAGTTTGGTGAATAGGGAGATAACAGATAGTCTCCAAAACACCGGTTTCGACAAAGTTTTCGAGTTTGTCCAATATGCATTGAATGCGGTTCTCAAAATACACGTTGTTTATAACGATTATATTTTAATAAATTTTCCTTTAATACCATAATTGTTTTATGATTGTCACATGAATCCATGAATATTTTAACATGTTTTCGAACATTGTGTAATGGTAATTTATTAGTACAACATTCATTTGCTTAGGATATAAATAGGCACTTACCAGAAAGTCGATCGATACACGGATTCACGCTATTCACAAATTAAATTGTCTAAGTATGTCAGTGTACGAAAGAGAATAACTTATACCCTTGAAAGTACGTGCGAGGGAGATAAAAAATGGCTTAATATGAATTTGATTGGTTACTTTGTAAAAAAAAACATTTCTTTTCTTTAGTTATATATCAAATTGAATCTAGGACCTCCCGATCTGTAGTCGCGCTTGCAATAATTCGACCTACGAGGCATTTAATGAGTTTTGATTTATAAAAGCGCAGAAAGATATTATAACTGTAATAATCAGTACCAAAAACTGTGTAAGCTAAGTCTTAATCGTCTTGTCTAGATTTTGTTACATTTTGTCTAGATTGTGGCAGGAATTTGATTAAACTAAATAGATGTAATGAAATTACTTTGTTGTATACAAAGCAATCTGAATCGATAATAGTCGGCGTGGACTTAAATTTAGTCTTTAACAATACGTTCTTATCGGTAGTATCGCCACCCCCTAGTGACCTCTCTAATGCCATTGTCGTTTCAAACAAAGCCGTTTCAGCGGCGGCGTTATATATATACACATGGTGAATAATTTATATACTTTGTATACATAAGGTTACATTTTCATCATAAATGAAATAGAATTAAGTAAATTTTGGTAGTATGAATTTTGGAGTGTTGCAAAGCATGTTTTAGCAACATT
>DWMG01003683.1:0-11650 GCA_018244855.1 Elbella merops
GAAAATCTAAGTACCCGGAAATCGAACTCGGCCCCTCTCGATCGGCATTCGCGCTTGCAACCACTCGACCAACGAAGCAGTCAACCGTTTTTACCATTCCAATCAATAAGTCGATCCAATCAATAATCAATTTTAAGAGAATAATTTTCTCTAACAGTAAAACTATAAAAAGGGTGAATGATCAAACGAATCCGAAATATCTCGATTAGATTTCTTGCTTACAACCACTAGAACAAAGTGGCAGAGAGAATATTATCCAGATATTATCTGAGTCAAGTTATGTGGTTCCACATAATTCAATTTCCACAGTCTCAGTAAATAAAGGCGGCGTCATAAAAGTGTAACTTAATAATGTTTAAAGTTTGGAGGCAAGTCATAGACATTTCTTGCAGTAGGTACGCGCAACGAACGAGAAGCGGATAATATATTTAAATGGTTTTTTTTTAAATACAAATCGAAAAATCTCTTGAATTTTGAAAAAAATCACTAACCCACTAGTGTACGTTAACTACTGGTGAATGAATGCTTAAACAGACACAATTACATTTTTTTTATAAATAACAGAGCTTGTAAAAATAACACAGTTAACAAAACGGATGTAAATATAAATTACATTGTAAATTTACAAAATTCTTACCTGTAATGTAATGACTTTTTTTTAAATCAACACGCAAAATATCGTCAGCTACCAAAGGTACACTTGTTGATGAATCAGGTCTTAATTAATTGTATAAGCCCTTTGAGCAGAAAGTAAACTAAGGTTTTTGCTAAAGCTTAAAGTTTGGCGATCATTTGAAAATACTATGTGCGATAGTGCGATACCTATATCTTTTTGGAAAAAAAACCTCAAAAGACACGTGTACCGTCTCATCTCTTTCGCCCTGCCCTGAAACAGTGCCTATTCAGCGCTATAAACACTACAATGATTAATTGAAAAATAATTCTTTACCGAACTGTAAATGATCTTCAGCCTTACTAAGTTTTGTGGCAAGTACTTTTAATTTGAGTAAATGAAAAGGGGAGAAGTATCCACAACAAGAATTTGTAAGATTTGTCATGGGGACCGAGAGTTCATTCTTTGATAATGGTTTTACCATCTCCACCTCTGCTGCTACTATAAATCTTTAATAATCCCCTGCTTCTATGAGTCTCATCGATAAGAAGCGATCTCTACCAGACGACCATTGGGTAGAAGTCAATAGCAGCACATTTCAAAAAAATTAAAAGGCCTATTATAATTCCACTGTTGGAATATGGGTCTATTGAGTTAGGTCTATATGGGAATATTGAGAGGGTTAAGGCCACAGTCTGCCACGCTGGCCAAGTGCGGATTGGCAGGAAGCACATTTGCTTATTTTTAATTTACCTCATAAGTCTATCAAATTTTTAGCATATATTTACAAGTCACTTCAATTCTCAACCGCTTTACTCCTGTTACTTAGAAATATAGCAATAAAGTATTTTATTGGAGAAGGGACATTTTTCTGTTTATGACGGTTCTATTCAACTTGCAGTCGACGATAACACTGTATGTTATAGAACGTCTTTGTTAAAATAATTACAGATTATACGGAAGGATACAAGTATAGTGGGAACATAAAATATGTTTTGATATCCCTAAAATAGAGATATATGTAACTTAATAAATTGTGATTGTTCTAATGTCATGTAAGATGTATCTGGCTACCGCTTCAGATAGTATAGGCGTAATGTTACGTTTTATTCACGTGTGAAGATAGTGATGCATGTAAAAGAAGCAAGTCAGGTCTGTGTGAATAAAGACATTTAGCATGCGCTGCTCTCTGCCTACCTTCATAGTGACATGGCACAACGATGGAAAAACACCTATTAATATGTTATTGGTAGCCTCCTATTCTGGATAACCATAGCACAAGATCTGTTAGCACTTTCTGTATGGGCGATAACACCTCCTCGTGGGCGTCAGAGCCTTTCGTGGGGGCTGTAAAAGGCCCATCGATAATTGGAGGGGTTGAAAGGGTTCAGAGACAATGGACAATTTATTAAAATAGCGTACACTTTACTATACTGATATTATCAAAAAATTGAACTACCATTTCACCTAAAGTGTAGGTTTTAACTCACGAATTGATAATATCAAATTACATTTTATAATTAATAAATTGTAGATTAAAAAATTTAGTAGTGATCTAAAATTTTTGGCCCTCAAAGTTTAGTAGTAGATAAGGGAGCGAAACCACATTATTATTATATCGTCAAGGGGGTTACCTAGGGGATAGGCAAGGCGAACGCTCTACATTGTTGGGTATATTTTTGAACTCCTATAAGACCTTGAATGTATAAAAAGTACATCGGGCAAGCAAAGCTACAGATATTTGGCACTCGGTGATCTCTGCTTACCCCGGAAGAATCTAGTATGTTGATATATTAATTTATGTAAGGTCACGCCTTAACCCCCGAAAAGGTAGATAGAGTAGTGTGGTACTCTCATACGTTTCACCAGTTACGTTTATGTCTCATAAAATAGGTGGTGAGACTACACCAGGCACATATCCAGATTCCAAGTCACTACTAGAAACACGACACGGAATTTGAATCCAGGACCTCCCGATCGGCAGTGGCGCTTACAACCACTCGACCGACGAGGTAGATACATAATAATTTAAGAATAATAAATTTCATCTAGATGTGAATACTTAAACTGCTTCCAAGCTGTTCAAAGCGCAAATAAAATTAATGTCAGTCTAACCAACAGCAAACTAAGCAAAAGAGAATGATATCTTAATTAAAAACGCTTAAAGTGATTATTATTAAAAATTGAAAAAAACGTTTTTTTAAATTCCCGCCAACGCCGTTCTCTTAAGTGGAACTTCCATTTTAATTGCGAGCAGTAACTAAGTAATGTTTCAACAGATGGCGCTGCTACGCTATTATGATATTCAAGTAAGTTGATTGAAAATTTTTATTATAACCCTCTATAAACGAAAGTATCTGAACATTTATAATATTATAATTATTAAAGAGAAAAATATCTTTAAATAGAATATACATATATTATAATATTGAACTTAGTAGCATTAAGAATTCCATTGTCCCTTTCTATCCTCCTGTTTTCTATTATTTGCTCTTCCTAGTACAGAGTCAGATGACCTTGTGTGAAGCTTTCTGACGATATTTATTCAATATGATCTAACTCTGGAATCAAAGAAAGCGAATTTAGAAAGAGTGTTGACAAAGTGCATAGCAAAAGGCTTATAATCATCATCACCAGCAAGCCTATAGTACCATTTTCGAATACGGTTCCAAGCTATTGGAAGTATGTATACATCTTATTATAATATTTCTTCTGTGCGCGTGTATGAACTGAGGCGCCCACACGGCCAACAAAATAAAAACAAAATTAGTTCATATTTTTGCCACTCTCAGCGCCACCTCCTTCACGTACTTTTTGTCTCTCTCATAACATCGTAATAAACGTTTTTGTCATAAGCGCATTTTGTTTTCGGTAAATCAGTTCCACAGAGGCCCTTCCCTACTGGGTCAGGATATTAATAATATTTTAACAGGATTTAATAACTAAGTTTATTAGAAGTGTAAAGTCTAGTTCCGTTTATAAAGAACCTGCTGTACTGCCGAGCCGACCAGCTTCATACATAAATTAAAATTATTAATATTCAAGGTAAGGAGATAATTTGGGGATCAAGTTTTCATAGATATACTTTTATTCTCTATTTGAATCTTACGTAGCTACATAACTATGTAACATTTCTTCCCCGGCTTTATCAATTAAAAATTTTTCGCACGCTCCAAACATTTTTAACGCTATCTGATACTATCATAACTTATATAATATCATCATTATCATCGTCAGCCTCTAGATGTCCACTGCTGGACATAAGCCTTGCCTAATCGGCGCCACTCCTTCCGGTCCTGTACACTATTATAATATGATACAAATATCATCATAAGTCCTCTCATGGTTCAGTGCCACGCTTTTGAATATTCTTTGGTGTACAGCACATATTTTATTCAAATAGTTCTGAAGGTTTAAGCGTCTCTCGTGGTGTGCATATGAAATTAAACTCAGCAATCGCATTGTGAAAATACATATGAAACGGCGGGAAAAGGCGCTTTATGTTTTAGAAATGTAAATTTAGATAGCATAGCAAAATATTATATGGCATAGCGTAATAAATAACATAGTATAATAAATAGCATAGCGTAGTAAATTTAGCGTAGTAAATAGTACAGTTTAATAAACAGTATAGGATAATAAATAGTTGGTATGGCTTAATAAATAAGTGACACCATAATAAAGAATCTAGTATAATAAATAGCATCAAATACTAAACAGTAAGTACAGCATAAAGCTAAAGTAATTGTACACATACAGTAGTCAAAGCAAAAGTGACTTAAAGCAATGTTACCAGTAAACACAACATATGTTAATATTAAAGTAATGAAGATACTTTGAAGTTAAGTCATAAAACATTTTATAATAGGGAAAAAATATACCACTAAACCAATTAGGAATTTTCTTGAATAAAAGTTTGCGAAACTGTCGGAGTTCAAGTAAAAAAATGTTCAGTAGTTAGGGAACCAGTTATTCAATTTGTGGAACAATCGGGGCATTCCAGAATTTCTGTTGAAAACTCTAGTCTAGTATAGGGGTGAATGAGAAAAAGGGATGATAGTGAATTTTAGAGAGAATTCTAAACTTCAAATGTTTGCGCATTTGTAAATTGTTAATATATTATTATTGAGAATTTTATATAACGATATCAGGTTTAAAACTATTTTCACCGATCATAAAAGACTTCTTAAAATATGTAAATCGTCCAAGACGTTTTGTTCTTAAAAAAGTTTGTAAAATAAGACAAGAGTTATAAGAATTGTTTTTTATTTGTTATATTTTGAATGTGGGCTCGCATAATGTGGTGATGTGATCATAAAATATAGTATCTATTCTAACCAATTGAATGCACAGTAATCTGCCCAAAAAGGATTCGTATCACAGTTCTTACTTAAACTTTTATCGTGACGGAGAGACGAGAGTGAGGGTGGAGTGACGATATACGCAAAGTGTCTGGCAGTGGTTGGATGCGAAGTGCTGAAGATCGAGCCCAGTGGCGTGCCATTGGAGAGGCCTGTGTCCAGCAGTGGACGGAAGTAGGCTGATGATGATGATGATGAGAATAGTGCCAAGTACAGCGTCGATTACGGTAAGGAATTGATTGTTTTGAACGGTGTTCGAAGGAAGATTTAATTGTACATGAAATCGGACAAGTCTATCGAGGTCTTGCATTCTTAATTACCTCATAGTATAATAAGCTGTATGACTTGAAACTTTTCTATAACATGATGAAGATTAAGTTGAATTCAAATAAACTGAAAATAACTTCAATATTGCTCATTGTGTCTCAGCTTAACCAGCTTATGGGATTATGTCGGAAACTGGATTAGCGGTGGCTGAAAGTCCAATTTATAACATTAATTCCATTCGAACAAACTTATTTACCTATGTTTTTCTATCGTTTACGTCAATAACAGTACAAATTATGTAGTGTAATACAATATTGCTTGTTCTCTTATTGGTATAAAAAACAAAAATTTAATTCTGTTTATTATGCTAAATCTATTATCATTGGTCAAGTGGTAGCAAGCACAACTGCTGATCGAGAGGTCCTGAGTTCGATTCTTGGGTCGGGTACTATTAAATTGTTCTGACTTCTATATTTTCTCAACTATTTAATATAATAATATATATTTAAAAAAAAATGTGTGGCTCTAGATAATGTTGGCGTCGGACCGAATGTGGCAACATACAATTGGTGAGGCACAGTCCATGAGTGGAACGATAGAGACGGATGTGATAACAATGATGACGATGATAGTGATAATGATAATAATGGTGATAAAAATGATGATGGCGATGGTGATGGTGATGATGATGGTGATGATGATGTTGATATTGTTGATGGTGATAGTGGTGACAATGATGTTGATGATGATGTTGTGTCCGGGAACTTCAACTCAAAATGGTCTAATATAAAGAATATGAAAAAATAATATAAGTAGCCTGCTTTATCACTTCTTCGTAGATCTACTAGAAGATGTCATAAGACATTAAAATATTACAAAACTGTATACATTAGAAAGCAAGATGGTGCATTTAGTAATATACAGAAATGACGAGCAGATGTAACTTTCGAACTACACGTCACACAAACTCGTGTGATTGATTAATCGGTCCATATGTAGCAGCTGTGCATATATATGTAGATGTTTGTATTACAGTTCTAGACATTTCTCTTATGATTTGTAATAAAGCATCTCTTATTAACTCATTTGGTAGGTAATATTTGTATTACAAAAAATAGCAATAAAAATACAATACAAATGAACAGTTTTTGAAATAATAGTGTCTCATAATGATAATGTGATTATAATGAATTTAGCGGTAATAACAGATTGACGAATGACTTTGGTAAAATTCTTGATTTTTTATGATCTTTTGACACTCCTATACACTGGGCAAGCAAACTATACTCCGAAGTAAGCAGAACCTGTGCTATGTTTACCAAATGATTGATGAAATACATATGTACATACATATAAATATATAGACATGAAGACAAATCATACATAATATAAAGAAAAATGTTTATGCCCATCAACCACACATTGAACTAGGTGTGAATAGAACAACCTCAACAGTGAAACTCGTTAGCCATTAAACAAAACGGTCCAGTCAATTTTAAAAAATACACAACTGTTTAAAGCTGGAGATATTTCTCTAGCAGAAAGTACCTATAATTCTTTTAAACACAAAAACGTTAAGTAATAATAGGAAATCATATATCTCTTTAATTACTCTGGGATAATTAAATAACTTAAACTTTTATTAGGGGTAGTAATTTAAAATTACGATCGGGGTTTGGGCGCCTGTAATTAATACAATCGCGTTCGGAGTACTTGAGATCGCTGAGCAAATTTAAAGTTTGCTTGTTATATTAATCGTCGGCTTAATTTCAGGGAACGCATCACAGATGGCGCTGTATTTTAATTGCTTTCTGAATAAAAATGTTCGCATCCCATCAATTTGTTTCGTGGTTTAAACATTTTGTAAAGCTTAATAACATTCTCGAGGCTTAGCAAAGCTATTAAGGAAGTTTTAACTGTACTAAACTACTAATTTCGCACACACTGAAGTATGTAACTTGTGATAAGGATATTTAAAGGCAATATTTTATTTCAACATTTTCAACTACGTTTGCTCAACTCTTGAAAGTTTATGTTAAAGTGTTATTAGTGGTTAGTTATATACATTTCCGTTATTTGAAACCAAGTAGTTTTGTAACTATGTGAAATCCTGTAGAGAACAATTTAACATTATTTTTTATTTAAAATGTATCGTGCTGTGGCTAAATTACCTAATATTCTGGGTTGTCTACGAGATAATTTTAAAAATTACTGGCTACAGTTTCTCACTCTGAGGTCCTGGGTTGAAACCTTGGTGCACATCCCTTACAAAAATGTACGTTTTAAATATGAAATATCACTTGCTATAACGATAGAGGGAAACATTGCCCGGAAACCTGCACACCTTAGAGCTTATAAAACAAAAAATAGAATCGAAACAAAATACATATATATAATTAAAAGAACCAGTTAGAACCAGAATTAGGTAATAAACGCAAGAGTTTTATTTAAGGATCCAAATGGAATCTTCAAAGGGCTGGTGATTGGAAAAAGTAATGACGGAATTTGATTTTAATTTGGGTCAATAATAGAATTTTGTGGACAATTCGAACGATTTAGGTATTAATAGGAATAATGAGAAAATTAAAATACTTATAAATTAATAAATCCTTCGTTCGTATCCTGACATGCAACTCTACACAAAAAAGGATGTACAGCTCAGTTTAACTATCACTAACGGTAAAAAACCATCGTTAGGAAACCTGCACACCTTTGACTTCTCAATCGATTCTCTTTTCATCTCTAATGCGTGAATTAGCCAATTTGCGTCTTAAACTTTCTCATTTTCAGAGGAGATCCATGTCCAACAGTGATAACAAAAAGGGTTAATGACGATGACGTAAATATTAAACACAACAAATATAGTTATAGCTGGGAACTTGATATATTGTAAACGACTTCTTAAGTTACTTAATACGTAAAGCATACATTCTCATCATTAGTTCGGTATTTTGGGGAAACAAATTCAGTCTACTTGCAACTACTGGAAATTTCACGTTAAATAAACCCAACAATACTTTGCCCTACCCGGTTCTTGAACCCAGGATATCACTTAGCAGATGTTACTTAGCAGATGCGCTTACAACCACTGGACCAACGAGGATCAAGAAGAAAAATTAAGTCAGAAGTTACCTAAATAAGGAAGATTTTAGACAGCTGACCTCAAAAGGGCAATCGTCATAAGTCCCACGCACGCACCACAGGCATTTGAAGCAGGAAGTCCCGTCTGTGGTCGTTAATTAAATCTTGTCGGAGTCCCTTTATGCGGTACGTTTCGAATGAACAGGGTGCCATTAGTCTGTTTGCACATTGGGCAAACTGAGACAATGAGGTATACTACTTATGACAAATACCAATTGTGCTTATCATACAGATATTTGTACTGGATTTAAATCGAACCCACTACCCCCAGTTCAGCTATTAAATTTACTAATCATTGAACGAACGGACCAATTATTGAACATCCTTTTAAAATTAAGCATTCTTCAAATCCGTCCTTTGTTGATTATGATTCTTCGCCTTCAGAACATGTCATTTTGTTAACAATGAAATGAAGCACTTTGTGTAAAGAAAAGTTACTTTAATAAATAAAATAATTTATTTCACTGTAGTTAAAATGTACCTATATGTATAATCATTTACACACAGGCATTAAGTTCCGTAGATTTAATTGACCTTAGCTTTTTATTTACGTGTAATTCATAAACAAACAGGAATCAGTCAAAAATTAATTATATTAATGAAAACATTTACACCAATTTGAACCAACCACCAACCAATTATATAAACCAATCAATCAATCAATCAGTCAACGAACCAACCAATCAGTCAGCCATCCAACCAACCAACTAATTATGTATGTTTATGTAAACCAACGATAAATTAGAAGGGAAATCAGCACACTACTAACGCCAGAAGTTTTAATACCTCTGTGTCACTTTACCGTTGAAAGGTGTAGGGCTTAAGGTGTCGTCACAAAGATCTCAGAACAACACTAGTATGTTCGTATTTCGTGTTTCAGGTGACATTTTACACTGAATCGTTGAGTCACTATAACAGTTTTTTTTCTACACAAAAATTAGTTTCAAACAAAAAAAAAATTGATATAATTAGTTCATTCGTACGAGCTGTATTAACTGTGATTATGAAAATAAAATGTTGAAAATTATAAAATTGTAAAACTAATTATAGCAAAAATAGATAATCCAATTGATTAAAACTAATAAAGTTAATAAAAAAAGATAAATATACTATAGTATTAATGAAATTTTTCCAAATAATTTTAATATCTTTTATTTAAAAAAAATGGGCTTACTTTTGACCACAATCTCACCCAATGTTAAGAGGGATGTAGCACGCTTGCCTAGAAAATGCCTATTCACTCTATTCTTGGCACGTGGACTTTTGGGAGATAATTACTTGAATTTTGCTTGCGAGACATTTGCATTAAATAGAATGTTTATTTAAGTTCTCTGTAGTCTCTTCTGCTACTTCCTCTTTCCGCTTTAATATATCAGTCATTTGCGACCAAATCATAACATCTCAAAAACACTATCTTTTAGAAAACAGTTCAGAGAGAACAAGGTTACTTTATCTGGGATCTTGGGAACCAAATATAGCAAAGGTCAACTGAAACTGATCAGTAAGGTCTCAGAGGGCTTTGGGGTACACCCATGTCGATCCCCATCAATGAATAATAAGCTGTGTAAATTCGTTTGCTTTATGGTATAACAAGATACTAAAATAATACAAAAAAACATATCACGCCTGTAATCGCCGAAGGGGTAGACAAAGGAGTGTAGTACACTCCGACGGTTCACCAGTTACGTTTACGTTCCATGGAATAGGTGGTGAGCTCATTTAGGTAAAATAACACAAGAATATTAATTTTTTTTTTTTTGTCTATTTCTTGCGCAAATATTTTGAAAGAACCAATATTTAAGGTACATGCTCAATTATATTGAAATAGAAATTATATTGTGAATTATAAAATATAAAAGACCTAGAGTGTGAATATATAAATAATAATAGTCCAAAATCCGAGGGCCCCGACGTTACTTATTTTTTAAGTAACCTCTATGGAATCACAATTTTCTTGAAGTAGCAGCTTTTAAAAATAGAGACACTTATAAATGTTTAACAAAGTACGTATATATATAATAAATATGACCATTACCATTGTTTAAATCTTTAGTGACGTCAGAGTTGGCTGGGACGTCACTAGCGAACCTCACGAGCTCGGCTGGCTGAAACTACCACACTTTATAACCGTGGCTTGCCTCTGACTTGGCGTGGCCTGGCTTTATTTGTACCGAAGCCTTGCAAAACGTTTGAAGTAACTAACTGTTGTCAGAGCTACAGCCATTTAAAGGTTGTTATTATATTATAAAATTATATTCCTCATGGGTTAGGCAAAGAGCACCGACTGCCCAATATATCTATCCTTAAAGATCTGGCGTCATTCTTTTTTCATTCGTAGCAATTCAACTAAACATCGCCTTCAAAAAATTAAAAAATAAACGTAACTTTACGCCTGTAATCCCCGAAGAGGTAGCAGAGGAATGCAGAACACTCCCATGTTTCACTGGTTACGTTTACGTCCCACCATAAAAAAATAAAGTTAATAAATAAATAAATTCAACCATTCATACATCAGTCTTCGAATGTCCACTGCTAGACAAAAAAGTACAGTAGTGTGTTTATTAATGGTGTACTTTATTGCCTGTCTGATATTTAGTGCTTGAAGAATATTATTATAAATATATGAAGGGAATGATGAATTTGTAAGAAATATGACAGTCCTCTCTGCCTATCCCGTAAAGGAGCTGACGCTATAATATTCATATTAATACGTACAATGTTATTATGTCTGCAAATGTGAGTCTGATATATAATCGTAGTCTCAATGTTTTTTCTCTCTGGAACCGTGTATACATTTTCTCATATCGCGATCATGCCTGCTTTCATAGGAAAGGTGTACCTACATTGTTAGCGCAGCGGAGCGTACAGAGCAGAAATCTCAGTTGTCAGCCTTTTTTTACGCGTCGCTGAGCGTTACAACTTTTATATTACACTGTACCGCCTTGCTACTCCGAAAGTTTTTCTCGGTATTCATTTATCAACGTACACAAGAATAGCTGAAATGTCTTAGATGGAGTGTTTGTTGATCAGGACGCCACCTAGCGGCGGTTGTTTAAGATTCATCATTATCCGCAATTTTTTTTTCGTTCTACTGTCGCATATTAGTATTTTCCAGAATTAAGTATGGAATCCTTTGTCTGTTACGTTGTCCAAGTGTGTTATTTTTTTTTCAACTCATTACAATTCCACTGTTGGAATACGGGTCTTCTCTCATATTGAGAGGGTTAAGGCCATAGTCTGTCACGCTGGCCAAGTGCGGGTTGGCAGA
>DWMG01003684.1:0-11650 GCA_018244855.1 Elbella merops
CATCCGCATCTACTGGACGTGTGGCGATCCTCTACAGTTCGGTTTTCACGATACTTTTTGCCGAGCACCTGCAAGATTTGGAACGAGCTTCCATCCGAGGTTTTTCCGTAGCATTATGACATGGAGTTCTTCAAGAAAAGCGCAAAGAGAGCTGTCCTTCAAAGCCGGCAAAGCATTGGCGACTACTCGGGTGTTACAAGTGTCCATAGACGACGGTGACCACTTACCAGCAGGTGGCCTGTCTGTCTCTTTGCTAGGCTAAATATAAAAAATAAAATAAAAACTTTGTCAAAAACTTTTTCAAGATCGACAAAGCACATGTAAAGGGGACGATAAAGTTCCGGCCTTTTTTCGTGGATTTGTCTTACGACGAAGATGGCATCTACCGTTCCTCTACCTGGACGGAAGCCACATTGGGTTTCTGGGAGCATGGTTTCGGCACGTGGGGACAGTCGAGTATTAATAATATGGGCTAAAATCTTCCCAGCTACCGAGTGCAGAGAGATGCCTCTGTACGAGCTACAGTCTGCTATAACCTTCGGAGTCGTCGAATCAATCTTGGTTTTTCCGTTCGGATTTTCCTACAACTTGTGAAGCACAATTATGGAGATGTTCAGCGTATGAGCGCCATTTCTCATTGCCAGGTGCCATATCTTCCGTTTCTGGTAAACTGGCACAGAAAACATTATCAACCTCTATTCCGAGTTTTCGTTGCCGATCAACTTTGCAGCATATAATTTTGATGATAACTTGTGGGCATTGCGTGTTGGTGCTTTTAATTGTAGCCTAAGTTTAGATCGAAAAAGTCTGTAGTCGGTCCAGCTATAGGCACCCCTCATTGCGCGAATGATCAGTACTTCCCCGAGGTCTCCCAAGCGTACTATCACATAATCCAGGAGGTGCCAGTGCTTCGATCTTGGATGCATCCCCGTGGTCTTAAATTTATTAGGCATGCGAAACATGATATTTGTAATGCACAGATCAAACTCGGCGCATAAGGTAAGGAGATCGGAGCCATTGGCGTAACATTTTCCAATTCCGTGTCGCCCAAGAACTCCGTCCGAAGCACCGTGATCGTTGCCGACACGGCTGTTAAAATCGCCCAAAAGCAATATTTTGTCAGCCGATAATATTTTAGTCAGGACGCCACTAAGTTCGGAATAAAATTTTATTTTTCTTCCTCTGGAGCTGGTAGAGTGGGGACATAAACACTAATCAGATGGATATGCCTCTTTGATGACAACTGAAGCCTTAGTGTTATTATTCTGTCATTAATGCCTTTCGGTAGCTCCTACAATTTACGTACAAGTTCGTTACGCACAGCGAATCCCATTCCACTGGCAGCAGCTCTCTCAGTACTGGCTCTCCCGCTCCAGTAGTAAGTGTAGCCTCCAAGATGTTTACATAGCTCGCCGGTGTCACTGAGATGCGTTTCACTGATAGCAGCAATGTCGATCTTTGGTTTATGATCTTGTCAATTAGGTTTTAAATGGACGTGTATTGTTTCCTTTTTCGACCGCATAAGGTAGTGAACAATTGACCGCGGTTAGCCAATTGCTTAAGAAACGAGACAGACTATTTTTAGGCCGCCTTGTCTAGGTCCCCCCCGGATCGGGGAAAGCAGAGCGATCCCTAAATAAGGCCGCTTTGTCGACCACTGAGCTGCCGAACTGATTCCCTGTCCCAATCGGAATACAAAGCGATCATCATCAGACGACCGCCTACGTGCAGATGCCAATTAAGGTTTGGGTATTGTGTTCGCCGGGTGAACAACCCACCAAGGTCCCAATTCGAAGTTAGTGTTAGGAAATTAAACTCTTGCTGAAATCTTGTAGTTATATATTCACAACATACATAAAATACAGATTATCATAGCAAAAAATCCTAACTGCGTAGTCGCAACAATCGTTTTCACCGTACTGTATAAAACACAATCAATATATTATAAAACAAAAGGCCATTCTTCCCATTTCGATTTGAATGCGTTCAAAATTTGATTACGCTTTTTAATTCACCTCAATGTGGCGTGGTACATTATTTTGTGCCAGCATTAAGGTGGCGTTCGGAAACGCCACAAAGGTTTGGATACATCATATCCTCCCCCCACCATCGGCTGTCCATCGCCGCAGGACTTGGTCTCGTAGTCCAGGTAGACATGCAGAAGTTATTTACGCGTGAGTTTATTTAGGTGGACAAATAGTTGCGCAGGTGCAAGTCCACTCTCTCTTTCTCAACATCCCGGCGCCAGTGGACCGATGGCCGGTATAGCTAACAAGAAACTGAGGCCGCAGAAGATTGGCCGCACGTCACTATAGAGTCCTGATGTACGCCCTTTGAGGCATTTCTCCACGTGCCTTGTATAATCGCTGTGGCAACCGAATGCGGTTGTCTATCGACGTTGCTCGCTTACCACACGGGTTAGGACTTTTAGTGTGATGGTGGACTACCCATTGACTGACGGCACCGGTCTAGACCAGTCCTATGCATACAGGTGGTACGAACAGTGAAGTAAAGGAGTAAAACGATTGATAAATGTCGAGAAAAGAATCGGAGATAGTATATCGCCATACGTCACGCCAGTGATAAGGTCAGTCCATTCGGAGCAAACTTGTCCAAAACTTACTGCCTGTTGACGACTGCGAAAATAGCTTATAAACCACATAAGAGCCGAGGGTCCAAATCTTAAAGGGGATAGGATCGATATAAGAATAAGATCCGAGTGACACCGCAGATACAGCCTTTTTCATTGGTGGTTTACATATACTGAATGACCTCAGGGATTTCCAAACATTAGCAGGCGAAGAGTTATTAATATTATCGTGCTATATCGTCGTTTAGTATTACGTACCACCTGATTGCGTCTAATCCTAACTGTTTTAAATGCCAGCCAATATTAATTTGTGCGTTGTTTTCTATATTTTCTAAATTTACGACCCCTCCTTGCCATAGCTATTTTTACTCCTTATGTCATCCACAATTGATTTTAACATACATATATTATGAAATTCACAAATTGATTGACTCAGAAAATGTACAAATGAGGATACATTTTGCAATTTTTTTTTGTGCACCATTTAGTTTTCTTTGAAGTTAGATTCACTTTATTTATATTCTTGAATATGAAGTGATCAATTATTCTTTATGAGTTCATGGATGGGAGTTGGAATGTTCTCTACCTATAGCATCGTGAACGATCCATAGATAACTGGTATTATGCAACAGGCAGGAGATATCACTTCAATTCTTGATCCATCGCAGTAGAATAGGATAATACTCGTATTCGGTTTCGTACTCAGCCTTCATTTTAGGCCTGCGTTGAAATGAAAGATGGTTAATTTTATAAAAATGCTTTGGGCCCACTTCCTGCTCCTTTAGATAAGGACTCATCAATCTTTTAATGACATTTTTAACTAATAATTGTAATTTGTGCGGCACATAAAAGACAACAATAAATCTTATCAAATCTGGTAATTTTGTAAACGTCATTATCTACGAGATTCTTCAAAACAACTACTTAGAATTTATATACGAAAAGCCTTTTATCGTTATAATTCCTTGATTATCATCTTCGTAACAATATTCCATCACTTGTTGTCACACATTTTAAATTATAACGTCTTGCTAAGAATTCATAAAATACTCTTTTTAAAATTATTGTAATTATACCGAACATATATTGATGAGTTAAGCGAGCATTTTTGAAGCGAAAATAATTAATGTAAAGTTCGAGCTCCAGGGAATCAATAATGAAGTTATTTTTGCCGTTATACAGCTATTATATAATCTAGTTTTAAAAATGTTGCGGAAAGACACAATAAAATCCACGAATTTTTAATATAGTCTTTATTAATACATAACTAAATTAATAAATACTGATACCATGTACAAGTTAAAAATTCAGATGCCTAATATATGATGATTAATAATCTTGTCTCTTTTAGACTAGGTATCCTTGGCACACGGGGCCGTGCCTGCAACCGCACATCCGCAGGTCTCGACGGCTGCCGCTTGCTCTGCTGTGGACGAGGTTACCAAACCCGTATACGAGATCACGAAGAGAAGTGTAGATGCCGCTTCGTGTGGTGCTGTCGAGTCCATTGCGAAATTTGCCGCTACAAAAAAGATCACCATGTTTGCAACTAAAGTGATAAAGCTTCTAATTGTGATGGACGATTTGGCGCAGATCTGGTGGTAGAGTTTGGTTAGATGTCAAACATGAATGCCATTGCGTCTGAACTAGGATTTCAGTGTGTTAATGTACCATCAATGCTTTATCAGGTTGCAAATTTTAACTATCATTATTAGATGCAAAAGTTTTCGAAAATTTGAATACTCATTAAGATATCGTTAGGACTGATACGTTTGTTTTCGTTCTTGCCATTAGCGTTATGAACAGTATGGATTAAGAAATATTCAGATCTTTTAATATGTAGTTATTATGAGAAATTTAATTTTGTCTAAAGTACAGTTAGACATCAATATGTAAAAGCAAATATAGGATTAGATCAAATAACCATTGATAAAGATGTTCATGAGAGCGATCCTGGTAATAACGCTTTTATGAAATAATATTGAACAGTTTCTTTTTAACATGTTACGAATATACTTATTGGATATTATTTTAACTTTTTGAAAAATGTACAACAGTTTTTTGTCAAAATGCTCTCCAAACTTAAAACAATATTAATGGACTGATTTATTTTTAGTTAATTAGAAATCCTAATAATATTTATGTATGAATTTTCTGATGATAAGCTTTAATATTATTTACAGTATTATATTAACTTATTTTATTTTAAGTTGTACCGTGTACAAAGTTGTAAATAGTTATTTTGTTAATATACAAATAGGCATATAACTTACTTTAATTGTTAGAATGGTTTAATTTAAGATTTTTAAATGGCTATAACAAAATGTATTTTAGTTTCTATTGTACTATTATCGTCAATTGTAAATATTGTTAGAACTATATCATGTACTTATTAGAAGTAATTTATTTTTGCGTTCTACCTCATATGGAAAAATCTTTATCAAGCATTGTTACATCGTTATTAACGGCGTCACGTTTTAACTCTTAGTTTATTAGTTGACTTACAGCTAAATCTTTGTAAATAAACAATTTAATTTTAAGTTAGTAACTTATTGTATCAGATTGTGATAGCTTCATGTCCTTAGTCATCACCCAACTGAAATTTGTGGCTCTTAAAAATGCATGAAAATTTTAAACCATAATTGTTTGTGGTTACATATGTACGGAATCCATATTAAATATTGTGGTCGATTGTTTGATACTTTAGATCTATTTAGACTTGCCAATATTCGGAAATTTAAATAACTGTAATTTAATGTTAGCGATTAAGAATCTATTTCTTTCGAGTTTGGTCAATTCCATACCAAATGTTAAATTAAGTGAGGCAGTAAAAATTCATATAGAAGTATTATCACTTAGCGTAAGTTTAAAATTTTGACCATTTCTTGCTTACTTTTCTTTCAACGCGATGCAAAAGTAAATCAGCCTAAAGGTACAATTTTGGGTTGTATTAACTGTAAGTGTGAGTACTCTGCGGGTGGCGCACAGCTGTGGGACAGGGCCGCGCCCTGCAATAACACGTAAAAAGGGTAGTATGTAATGTGGTCTCGTGTATTTGCGATCTTGACAGAAAAGCTCAATCTCGAACATAATACCATTTATAAATGTGGGTGTCAGGCAATATAACAGTTACTTTTATTTTTTCAATTTTTTGGTTGTAACCATAATCAAAATCTGCGATATTATACCGCACCTTCAGTGCAACAAAGTCACAACAGCACATATTGTGATTTGACAGGAAGACACTTTTAAGTTTTTTTTTCGGGTTTGTCGTCTTATTACTGGATTACTTTAAAAAGTCGATCTTAATAATAACATTATATTGTTTGTTTCTTTTGTTTCTCTGTTTTTCCAACCGAACGTACCTATTATTTTTAAACAATTTGGCGCACTTAAGTCGATTTTGCTACTTTGGGTATTTAAGACTTTGTTGCACCGAAGATGCGATACATATATAACAGATTCCAGAGAGTGCAACTGATCGCAACAAGTTTCCAGTTTTGACATTTAACAAAAATCGTTAAAATGTTTGACTTTCTTGAAAGCATAGTCGAGGCAAAGGCTAAATGTCTAGTGTTATCATTTTTGGATATGAAATAGTTACTACTCGATGTAAAATGCGTAAAATAAATGTATTAGAAAAATATCAACATCTTTTATTATATTTGGGGTGTAAGGGGTTCCAACCACCATCTCAGGAACCCAAGCCAACCTCATCTGCACGTGGTACATCCTATAGCTATTACAGACGAGGCACTGGTGACTGGCTGAATGCGGTATAGCGCAGCTTAGATAGGCACGGGTGAATGCCCTGGCCGCCGACGGGCAGCAGCGTCGGCGATGCGAAAAGCCGTGGCCTGCGATCTCCAATCCGTATGCCTAGCGTGGAGATTACGATGAAGATGAGGATGATGATATTTCACTCCAAGTAGCTTCTATGGGTATATAATATCCACATGGACCCACAGGAGCGAAAAAACGCGGACTGACTCTCGCGAGCGCTAAAATTATGCACGCGATTAACTTGAAATTGTTCTTATTTATTAATTTTACCGTATATACACTTACTGAGACTGGATTTTTGGAAATTTAACCCGTAATGAAATTTTAAATTTACGCTCTTATTTAATATAAAAAATTGATCTAATGGGTTTATCGAAAATAGCGGTTGACTGACTGCATGAAATTTAATCGGTTTATAATAAGACATGTTAAATTATAGATACGGACGGATTTTGGTGGACAAAAAATTATGGGTTGATTGTTTGAAGCAAATAAGTTGTAACATCACGCTTGTATTTCCAAGAAGGGGTAGGCGAGAGGTAGTTAAATGTAGTAAGTATATAACTTTGTACTTCTTCTGAGTTTCCGAATAGATCTGTGTGCTAGTTAACATACTGTAGGAAACCTTTAAAAAGTACAGTGTTTTTCTCCTTCCTGGCTCAGTTCGTCTTTGTCACAGTCCATGAATTACTCGATTCCAGCGATATTTTTGACAACACGGTTCCCATGTTCTACTCGTGAATAAGCTGGCATTGGTTAGTCTTATCGATATACGAGTACATTTAAATGGGCGACAACAGTCTGAACTATGGTTATTATAGATCTTAATTTACTGTGTTGATGTATCACAGGAGACAATAGATTATCCTCTTTTGTTCCTGTCTATATTACTTAGATAACCATCTAATATTTATTTTGATTTAATTCATTTAAATATGATGATCTGATTTATCAGATAATATTTATATTAGCCATTCGACAGGCCACTACAAACCATTGCTGCTATCAAGTATTATAGATTACGTAACTTCACGCCTGTAATTCCCGAAGAGGTAGGCAGAGGAATGCAGAGCACTCCCACGTTTCACCAGCTACGTTTACATCCCACTATGGTATAGGTGGTGAGCCTATTGCCATGCATCGAGCACATATCCAGACTCCGAACCACTACTAGAAAATCGAAATTAGAAAATGTTGTAGTGTTCGACCCAGGAATCGAACCCGGGACCTCCCGATCAGCAGTCACACTTGCAACCAACACGACCAATGAGGCAGTATATAGATTACATTTTAACAATAACTGATTCATACTATCTCAAGAAATAACATCTTTCTATGAAACAATTGTGCTAAAAATATAAATCTGATGATGGTTTCATCAATGTTTCATAAATCGTTTCATAAAATGCACATTTTATATGATAATAATTTTTGCCCGCGATTTCGTTCGCGTAGAATAAGCATCTATAAAAACAATGGTAGTGTAAGAATAGCAAAAAACCTTAATAAAATGAACAGTACAAAAATGTAAAACTAATAAATTGACTGCCTCGTTGGTCGAGTGGTTGCAAGTGTGACTGCCGATCGGGAGGTCCTGGGTTCAAATCCGGGGATGGGTACTATTGAATTTTTCTAATTTAAAATTTCTAGTAATGACTCGGAGTCTGTATTGCAATAGGCTCACCACCTATTCCATTGTGGGACTTAACCTACCTGGTGAAACGTGGGGGTGTACTACACTCCTCTGCCTACCCCTTCGGGGATTACACGCGTGATGTTACGTTTAATAAATGAAAAGTAAAAAAATGATCAGTACAAATTATAATATAACATAAGAAAATATTAATTTGCGCGTTGATTCTTCAAAATTAACAGAACGAGTTTTAATTTGTTTTCAATCGTTAACTTAAAAACAGTTTCATGATTCTACTTTCAAAAATAACGAACTTGCATACAAACTTACAATCCTTCTTTACGCCCTTAAGGGCTAAATTTACAAAACTCCTTTCTTATTCTTCATCTACATCTTAGAACCAAACTCTGTGAAAAATTCCAGCTCTCTGGCTCCAAAGGCTTAGACTGGGCGTACATGAAACAGTCACTAAATGACTTAGGACCCTTTCTTTTAAAATGTATGGTAGACTTATATCATATCATAATCGGAAAAAAGGTAAAAGGGGATTGGAATATATTTAGTGATAAGTTTAATCTTGTTTTCATGTACTGATTGAATTTGATAAGGTATAACTTCATGCTAATCATAATTTACAACGTTTTGTGATTAGCATGGGCTGTTTTATTTATTTCGTGTTCATTGTTAATCTAAAACTACTCGTCAACCCAGGAGTGGTGAGAATAAATAATAGGTACAACAAGCAGCACGATTGTTTCTTTAATTACGAGTATCACAAAATAAATCGAACAAAATGTGTTATGTACATATATAGGTTTCGACATTTAATCTCAAAAAAAAGACGTAAGTCACTTACATGAGAACACATGAAAAAAAAAGAATAAGATAAAAATACACGTTCGTCTTAGAATTATATACATATATTTTATATTAGGCCCATTTAATGCATTGGCTTTGTCTTTGTCACATTGTTTTTATTAAAATGAATTTTGTAATACATATTCAGCCAGTTTGGTCTTCCAGAATGCATTAAATGAGTTTACATTTTTAATGTGCGCAGGTTTTTTATTGTAAAATCGTGCTCCTTCATACGTAAGGGTCTTTTTGCCATATAATGTCCTAGTTTTTGGTAGGACTAGAAAGCTAGCTCGTCGGTTGCTACGTTTAGAGTGTTCCTTAATTTTCGTAAAAGTGATATTACTGTGAATGTTCTTATAAACGATTTTTTCAATTAAGTTACAAGTAAAATATATATAAAGTTGACGAATATTCATTATTTTAGTTTCACTATAAATTTTTGTGGTAGGTGTTCGGAAGGGATACCGTAAGAGAACTTTTATTATTTTATTTTGTACTATTTGTACATTGTCTAATCTTGTTTTGGAGACACCTCCCCATAATACAATGAGGTATAATAAATGGGGCTTGACTAGAGTATTATAGACGACATATCGCAGTTCACGCGGAATACAACGGGCTAAGTTTCGGATGGAGCCAGTAATTGATGTTAATTTTTTTCTTATGTGTTCAATTTGAGTATTCCAGTTTAAATTACTGTCTATCCTTAATCCGAGATATTTTTCCCAGATTTTTTGTTGTATTTGTTCATTATTAATCATAAGTGGTGCATGTGTGAATACTGGTTTATTTTTAGCTTTAAAAATAATGTAACTAGTTTTGGAAGTATTTATTGTTAGGAGATTACGTTGAAACCAAGTAGATAAAACATTTAAATCATCTTGAGCTTGGCTGATTAGAGTTTGTATACATGGTCCAAAATAGAAAAGACATGTCCATGTAAGCCGAGGTCTTGGATATTATTAATATAAATAAGAAAGAGCAATGGGCCTAATATCGATCCTTGGGGCACGCCACATGTGACAGATAATTTTTTACTTTGACAATCCCCAATTTTTACGACTTGATAGCGATTAGTTAAATAAGATACGAACATTTCTAAAGCATTGCCATGAACACCTATGCTCTCCAACTTTTTAAACAGTAGTTTATGGCTGACGGTATCAAAGGCCTTTTTTAGATCAATGAATATACCTAATACAATATTTGTTATGTCAATATTGTGTTTAATTTTAGTTACCAGGTCAACTGTCGCTGTGAGCATGCTAATTTTTTGGCCTAAAACCATACTGCCGATCAGAGATAAATCTAATTTTTGCCAGATATTTATTTAGTCTATTATATAATATTTTTTCTAGTATCTTTGATAGGACTGGCAGCACAGAAATTGGTCGGTAATGGCCTGGGTCCGTTTTAAGTCCAGATTTATAAATGGGTGTAACTTTTGCAGTTTTTAAGGTATTTGGAAATGATCCAGCTAGTAATAATTGGTTGAAGCATTGTGTTAAGTGGCTGGCTATATTGATTTAATATACATTTTAATGCTTTAGTGCTTATACCATCTATTCCAACACTGCAACAACTATCAAGATTATTTATTATTACAATTACTTCGCTTGTAGTGTGGTACAAGTAGTGTGGATAAATAGGAATTTATTTGAATATTAGTTTTAGGTAAAACGTAGGACAATGTAAAAACCTGCGTCTGTATTTCCCGCCAATTACAACCTGGACTAGGCACGTGAATAGGCATTTATTAGGCAAGCTTGCTACATCTATGATGCTTCTATAAGGCCATATAGTTCATTGCATTCCATCAGGCAAGACTTTGGCCAAAAGCTAGCCTATTGTGTATAAAAAAAAACATAATAATCGTAATATTTTGGTATTTATTTGCTAGGTCCGATAGTAGAAAAGTATTTATTAAATATGTCACCTATTTTTTTAGGTCAGTAACATATTGGCTATTAACAGATAGTTTTGGAGGAGCACAGACTTGTTTAATTTTATTGTTAGCTAAATCATTTACTAGGTTCCATAATTTTTTTGGCTTATTGTAACATTTAGAAAACTCTTTGAAGTAATATTTATGTTTTGTGTTTTGAATAATCTGTGATACATAGGACCTCTTTGCTCGGAATTCTGATTGCAAATCATCATCCTCCAGGTTCTTTTTAATTCTGCCCATAAAACATTTCTTTTTCATCTATCTCACTGATTATTTCTTCGTTGACCCAATCGTTCTGAGGAAGATTGAGTATTTTTTGTTTTTACTGTTTTACTTTTATTGATTACTTAAGTCTTTTAACTGATTTTCAAACTGTATATAATCATGGCTTTGTTTGTCGAGATTATGTCCCATCGCCAGAGTGGCCAGCTTTTCATATTTTATTGCTTCATACTGTTTGAAAATATCTGTGTGAATTTATCAATAAGTATTCGTACCCTATAGAAACGAATGTAAAATGGCGGCGCTAATCATGTCCTTTCACTCGCACATTAATGCTGTCTGCATCATACCTACCTTGCGTTTAGCTTGTAAAAAATATTTACAGTATAATTTTTTTTCTCCGTGCAGTTTGGGTCATAAAAGATAGGCGATAGGCTAGGGCTTGAGAATATCGCGCGGTCGCAACGCCATTGTCGATAAAAACAAATGAGTCATCTTTTCATCTTTTTTGCTGTTCAAATTAGACTTAGATATAAGTATTTATATTTATTTTTACATTCTAAACTTTTGTACTTATAGTTTTTTAATACATACATACCTAATTAATAATTTATTT
>DWMG01003685.1:0-11647 GCA_018244855.1 Elbella merops
TATATATTCTATTTGATATTATTATTAACGTAGAACTATCTGTGTAAACACAGTGTGCACGGTACGTTATATAAGAGTGGATTGAAACCAAGCCAATGATCGCGCGACAAATCTCGCCGCGCGCATTGCTCGTAGACACTAAACATTCTCTTGATACGTACGCTGTAATCGACGTAGAGGCCTTTCACTACATTTATTTTACTTCGGACTGTTTATGTTACTTAGCTGTCCTGCTATAAGTTTAATAATTGTTGTGATCTTAGAATATCGTCACACAGATCATATCTGATCTCTAAATGAGCTGAGCCTACGTTATAGGAACTAGACGGCTCATAAACTGTGTTTATAAATATATATAATTAAAAAAAAAAAAAAAATTTACACCGAGACAGAAGAAGTACTTCAGAAAATATTTTTCCTACATGCGAATCGAACCCATGACCCCCAGCTCAGCAGTCGGGTTCACTAACTTGTCTAATTTGAAGTGACCTTATAAGTGTAACGACCGCCGGTATTAATAGTGATGATTGATGACTGTTAATAATTAAATGAATTTATTATATCATGGCATAATATGTTATATGCCAGACAGCCGGTTATAAAAAATAGTAGATGTAACACAGTCCATACTTGTCTAGCTAATCCCGCAGTAAACATCAAGAGAGCCTGTGTTGTGGTAAGCAGACGGCTGATAAGTTACATATATATAAATATATGCGTATATAGATATTTTTACACCCAGGCAACTAATACTTGTGTTTATCACTAAAATATTTATTCTGGATGAGAATCAACCCACGACCCTCGGCGTAACAGTCAGCTTCGCTAACCACAGCACCAATGGACCAGTCTGTGTCGATGTGAGGAATATCGGACCATTCATACAAGTGATGCCAAAAAGGTATATTTTATAAACAGACTCTGTTACTCACATTTCTAGATTACGCTGATCCATAGTAAGTTAGTCATTTAAATAATTTTGTAACAAAACAATACACACCATGACTTTATTACACCATGAACAAATTCACTTGTAAGTATCTCTATGTAATACCCATTGTGCTATACGAACTGTCGCCCGTCGCTCGTCGCTCCCTTCAGACAGCTCGGTGAGCAATTTGTCTGTCAGTATGTATGTTCAGTTGCGCACAGTCATTATGTAAGTATAATGTCATACATTCATTCAATGAGGTTTTTTAATACTACAGGGTATTCACTTTGAAATTATGTACTTACTTAAGTCACGTATGCTTTTTTGTGGTTTTTAATACTACTTTCTGAAATCTTTGTAAATAGATAAGAAATAAGAATATAACTACAATTAGTTGTTGGCGTAGCAGACTATGCAAGTTCTAGTCCATCCCCAGTTCTAAATAGTCATGTTCCGTCATTAAATAGTCATTTTAAAGTATACGAAACCATTCCTTATATTATCCATAAGACAATATGATAGTACCATCCGCACACCACTCCCACAAAATGTCTCCACGTTTTGTGCCTTTTCTGCTGCCGCATTCCATTATAAAATTTACTCAAGATGTAAAGTTTCGTAACTTATTTTTATATGCTATTTAAGGTCTTATCACTCGCGCATTACGCCGTGACCGCAGTGAAGAGTTTAAGGATTTGAATAGCACGATTTGTGTTAAATTTCATTGGTTCCGTATATGTATGTAACTGAAGCCATTTCTAAAATATTATATTAATTGAACCCGTCTTCTGTTTGGTATCTTACCGAGGTTACGGATTAAAAACTTTGAAGTGAGTATTACCGAACTTGGTCAGCTCGTGCACGAGTGACCGCTAGTAAGAAATTTCCACAAAAGTTTTCGTGCATCTTGGTTGTTACTGTGAGTTTTGTTGTTTATAAAATTTGTTAACGAAATTTTGTTTGACTAGTTTGACCGTATTAATAATTAATACCCTGCTGTTAACTAGTACTGCTAAGTAATACTACTAATTAGTAATACTAATATATATAGGAGTATTACAAATATAAAATAGTATAATAGTATTTTACAAAATAATACTAATTGAAAGTTTAATTTAGCCCTAATACAATTGTCATACGACCAAGCGTTACTGTACATTACTGAACCCCAACCCGTTGGGCGCATTATACACATAATGAATGATCAAGTCACAAAAACCGCTCTCCTTACGTCGCTGCCAGTTAGCTTGGCGATGTTTTAATGTGCTCATCTCTACATCTCGACTTTTTAATCTCTCCAACTGTAATAACTGTCCTTCTGACGTTACAGATGAATATTTGTTTTAAAATCACTGCCGTGAACACCGCGTTGGCATTGAATATGCTACTTATTCATTCTTGTTATTATTATATATTCACACCAGGTCTCTTGTGCGGTACGTAGAGATCACCGAGTCCCAAATATTTCTATTCTTACAGGCCTGATACGCTTGTTTTATATTAATAAATCTAAATAGAGTAGAATTCACAGGGAATGTAAAAATATTAGAATTCTAAAAAGAGTTAATTTTGGGTGTTTTTCAATGTAGTAATTTCTGTCAACAATAGTATATACATAATACTACTAACACAGTGTGTAAGGCGCTTAATAATCACTTACTAACAATGACAGTGTGATGTAAGAAATTCGTTAAAAAACAATAAGTGTGTTCCAGTCAATGTTAAACGCTGTTACAGATCCACTTGGTTCTGACCTATTCACTTTCACTGTGTACTGTTGTATAGCTTTTCGTTTAATGTACTCAGATAAAACACTATTATTTATGGATTATCATGAGATTGGTTTTTTAGGTTTAAGCTTAAATAAATTTGTTCTGATATCAAACATAGTTTTATTTGAAATGGAAATAATAAACAGATATACAAAGTAAGGTTAATGCTTCTGAGGCGTTAAAGTTTTAGTAAAAATTGAAAAAATATATATTAAATTTTAACGTCCAAGAGCCGAAAACTGTTTTAAAATTTGTTTGTAGCACACGTAACATAACATTACGCCTCTATACCTACCCAGGAATAAGCGATAGATCTGTTGCCATACACCGGACACGATCCAGACTCCGAGCCACTGCTGGGAATTGTTATAAGTGTGTATAAAACTAGAATTTAATCAGTTTTTGATTGATAAACTAAATTAATCTCCATTTACTAAATTAAGCCAGACGTTGGCAATTGAACTAGAAAAATAATTCTGAATACTTTACTAATACATCTGACTACATTAGAAAATCTAAATTTCTTTCTATTAAAAGTCATATTGAGAACACAAAAGTTTAATTTCTACAGTCTACTTAATACAATACATGATCTACATAAATTTAACTGAGTGAACGAAATGACCGACTGTCACAGTAGAACAGCGAAAGCAAACGGAAACGAAAGCGAATGTAATTGACCGAATGAAACATTATACAAGAATGATAATGCATTTCACGACAATATAATATTTCGCGGTTAAATTTTTTGTTTTATTAGACATTTTAATAACGTTCCGTTTTAGTTTCGCGTTTATTTGTGGTTTTTAATTTAAATTTTTTTGGATGATTTTTCTTGTTGATACCTAAAGTTGTTCAAATGAAGAAACAGTCAAAATTAGAATCCTAATTTTCAAATAATTAAACTTGAATTAAAATGGAACTCATAATTTGTGCCAGTTTCATTTACTCAAGCAGTATACGACTAGGGCTGACAATATTCTTACTAATTAAATACTTTAATTTTTAATAATTTTAATATATAATAATTTAATTGAAACTTAAATTATATGTAGATACAAAAAAATAATGTAGAATAGATTTAAAAATTAAATTTTACTGGTGTTAGAATCCGGCTAGCTTGGGGTTTAAGAGTTATCATCATATTATTTGCCATTTTGAGACACCTTCAGAGTGGTTCAACAGCTTTCAACATTCTTGTTCATCAACGTCTCCACCAATCCTCACACGAGCGTCGTGCTCAAGGGAGCTAATGGCCTCTTCCATTTACGGTAACAAGACGTGCCCAGCATGTATATTGTATTATTTAAGCGCTTTGACAACTCTATTACAATCAAATCGTCCATCAAGCGCTACGTGACTAAAAAATCAGTTGCATTTATAATTACATACAGACTACATACTGTCATACTTGTGAGATGTAAATTATTTAGTTATATAAGCCTGTCTGTTATACGGCTAAAGGCAACCGTTTCAGTACTTATCAGATTGCTTCACAGTCAAATGCACCATGTACAATACCTAAATTTAAATATGTTTTAATCGACAAAAACAAGTTTAGTTGAAGCGATAAATAGAAAGGTCCTATTTCTTACCCAACATTAATAATTATACCTAAACATAATATAACATCACGACTATATTTCCCCGAAGTGTTCGGCAGTGGTGAATAGCAAACCCACTTTTTACTAATAGTGTTATACGAGTATGTCTGGTGTAATAGGAAGTGAGCCTATTGATGTACACAGGGCACAAATCTAGACTCCGAGCTACTGCGGGATATATAATATAATACATTGTTATATATAAATTATATATGATGAAATTAGTTATATTTCAACGCAAGAACTGGAGCAGGTTGGCCACGCGAGGTGTCGCAACACCAGCTCATTGGAGATGTACTAACAAAGGATACGGCGACGAGCAACCACTAGTTTCGTAACGAGAGCACGTCCTAGCCAAGTGTGTAGCGCCACGAGGGAATGGACTTGAAATCTACTTTAGTAATACGTGAATAGAAAATTTTGTATACCCAAAAAAACGTACCATCATGCATGTAGTCCCCGAAGAGGTAGGCAGAGGAATGATGTACACTCCACAAGTTACCTCTGAGTCCCATGCAATAGCTGGTGGTGAACCTATTGCCATACATAAAAATCTTTGTGTCTCTTTTTAAGAACTGCGCACATCTTCAGTAATTTTCTTGAATATTTTATCGTTCCACTGTTGAACATGGGTCTCCTTTCAGAATGCGAGGGTTAAGTCCATAGTCTGTTACGCTGGCCAAGCACGGATTGGCAGACTTCATACGTCTTAAAGAACCTACAATCTTTTTAATTGTGTTTGTTGAAAAATGCAGACCAAACGACTACACGACTACACAGCGACTACCTGGAGTTCTTCAAAGTGTTAGGCAAAGAAGAGTAGTACACTCCCACTGTTGTCTAATTATGCTATACTTTTCACCATGAACTAAGAATGAGCTTGGGAAAGGCCTATGTTCAGCAGTGGAACGGAAACGACTGACGTGATCATGATGATCAAAATAACCTATAGAGTACCTCTTTAATAGGTATATGGTTGTGGATAAAACAGATTTGATAATAAGTACACAATTTGATTGCTTATTTACATTCATTTGTATACTTAATATTATTTTTTAAATATTAAGTTTATAAAGTTGTTAGACATTACGAGGCGTCATTTCAATCCATCATTGAGTCGACGAATTTCTTTACACATTTCCGATGTTATTTAAGGCAACATAACTACATAATACGCTATTATCCCGGATTTATGGTTATATAAATATATATAAGCCACAAGGCGCAATCGTGTTATGTTTAAAGTTCATTCTTTATGAACACGGTAATATCAACGTCACGTCCTAACACACATCATGGCAATGCCATTCGCCAATACAACTATATCCTGACATTCTAAAATTTAATACCAAGCTATAATCGTCTTTATCCCTTTGAGATAAGAGTGTAAGGTTCGTTTCGCAACGGTAATTCGATTTGTTTAGCGAGAATGATTACGCCTGGCACGATGACCCTTGCAGTTTGGTAATGTATAGTAGCAAGGTAGCTCACGAATCGGTAGCTGCTTGAAGGTTTATTTTGTTTCTTTTTTACAGCCAATAAACCAAAAGTTTTTAAAAGGCATTGTGTAAGAGGTTAGGAGGTATAAAGATAAAAGATATTTGTTCCCAAACAGACAACAATGTCTTACATAAAACAACTTTTTAACAAAAGATTAAAAGAATTCAACATTACGTTGATAAAAAATGAATATTGTGTTATTACATATAACATTTTACAGCTACTATAATTAGAGCCCTGCAATCCCCGAATGGGTAGGCAGACAAATGTAGTACACCACTACGATTTACCAGTTACGTTTACGTCCCACCACGTAAAATGCGGAGAGCCTATTGGCTTACACCGGGTAGAGATCCAGACTACGAGCCACGACTAGAAATGTATCAATATCTATATAAATAAAAACTAAATGAGGTTCATTAGTTAGTTCGTCGTTATATTTAATGTAATGTGACTTTAGTTTTATAATGTGAAGAATAGTTTGCATACGATTACGCGATAGGAATAGTGAGAAGTTGCCCGGAAAATGAGTAAATTTAAAAAAAGCCTAATCCTATTTATAAGATTTTTATATGACTTCAAAAATATATCCTAAGATTCGAAGGTAGGCCTACTTTTTTTTGTCGTTTAAAAAACCTGAAAAAGGCCATAATGTTGTTTAAGGACAACGTTAAAACGAACGCGAGGAAAAACATGCACGAATAGAACAGCATTCTCAACATTAACACGTTATATAATCGTACAAAGTCGAAAAAATTATCACTTTAAAGTGAAAAAGACGATAATTAAATTACTCGTTACCTTTGCGTTGCGTCTCTGCGTCTGCTGCTTGGAGTGTTCTTTAACATGTCTTAACTTTGTCTATTTCCGACATTAACTGTATGTACTTACCATTGATACATTTCTTTATGTGTATGAGTCGCACCATTAAAAATACGAATTAAAAATGCCGGCTGATTGTGAGTTGGTAGAAAGTAACGTAAGCAAAAAAATATTCGAGATTAAAGATAAAATCCAGATTAAATATTGTTTTGATAGAATAAAGGGTTTGTGGTAGTGATCTATGAATGAATATATTTTTAATATCGTCTCTATAATAGTGTCAGTTATATTTAAAAACTCATAGGAATGTATATAATTAATCATTTGAGTAAAAGAGCATGGCGTTCTTGGGATTGTGTCGCTATATAATTATGTGTGTTATTAATTATTGTGTGCGTCGCTATAAAATTGTGTCTTATAGTCATCAGCCTTTTTCAGTCCCACTACTGGACATAGACCTCCCTGAAAGGCTCTGGCCCATAATCCCCACGCCGGGCAAGCGGGTTGAAGATCACTTTCCTACAGGGTACTTCTTCATATCAACTCTCTCAATTACGATAGAGTGTACTCGTACTTTCCAATTTCCCATTCGCCAAGATGTTCAAGTTACATTTAATCTTATCGCGGCTTCAGTTACACTGTTACGCGAGCAGGAACAACCGCAAGGTGTGAAGTAACCAATAATTATCTAATGTATAATGTGTATAATGTAAACGACACCGTTACTCTAGATTAAGGTAGTGTAGAGTTGTGTTGAGTCGTGTAGAGTTACCGCTACCGGTTCCCGAGACTGAACTTCCGCTTTTGTGTCCATGTGCGAACTCTATTATTATCTTTATGGATAATTATCATAAATATGTACTTATTTTGAAGAGTGATGAATGTGCAAGTAGTACGTCAGGTCTGTAGAGATTGAGATATTTGGCACTCATTGCTCTCCACCTACCCGTGAGAGACGTGTAGTGATGATATAATAATTACTATCATTTTGCTCAGCTCAGTTATTTATATTTCAATCCCAATCTTCGATCGTGTGGGGTTTGTAATCCCTGGAACTAATTAAATATTATGATTTATTAAAAGAGACAAAGTCATAAATATAAGCATTATGAATACATAGATAATTCTACATTATGAATCTCAGCATACAAATTTCAGTTTATTCCTTGAAGTGGTAGGCAGAGGAATGTAGTACACTCGAACGTTTTATCAGTTACGTTTCTACGTCCCACTATGGAATGAGTCACAAGCTTACTGACATGCACTGGGCACAGACTCCGAGACATTACCAGATCTTTTAAGACAGAAAAATCGACTAGTGAGCCAGAAATAAACTTACTAAAACAATTAGTTCAAATATATATATATATGTACATATAATATAGTATATATATAGTATATAATATAGTATATATATAGTATATAATATAGCATATATATAGTATATATATAGTATATAATATAGTATATATATAGTATATATATAGTATATAATATAGTATATATGTACCTACAAGTACTACTATATAGATATACTATCTAGTAAATGCTGTAGTTACTAGTAAGTACGTGTAAAGTTACTCAATTGTTACAATAAATACCTATATAATAATAGCTGAGAATTTATTACTCTTTACGGTTAAATAATTCTCACCATGCATCACTTGTGTCGTAAATGATAAAGGAACCGGTCGACCGGTTAAGAAATACCAATTAACGCTAAAGCCAATTAAAACAATGTTGAAAATTGTTAAAAAATCGCTCATAAGTTAGAAAATTTACCCTACCACCGACCAGTCATTCACTTCTCTCTCGTTTCTATTTAAATGTTTTGTAGGAGTGTTATAACTTTAATTTAAATAGTCTTTATAACTACCAAGATATTGCAAATATATTGTTTTATGTTAAGCCTGTGGTATGAAACCGATATATTAATTTAATTAAATCAGATAATAAACTTCTAGTAACACTCGATGAAATCTGTAATATTGCAAAGATGTCAGATCAAAAATATCTTTAATAGAAGATCAAATATGGTAACACTAATGAGTAGTCTGCCAACCCGCACTTGGCCAGCGTGGCAGACTATGGCCTTAACCCTCTCAATTTGAGAGGAGACCCGTATTCCAGCAGTGGGTTAGGTGGGCAGCGGTGGCAATCGTAATGGGTTGAAAAAAAAAAAAAACACTAATGAACGTAAAAGATTCCAAAGAACTTGGCTAGAATAGTAGTCGGTAGAAATCGTTAATATTTACTTATCTAGAAAAATAGATGAGACAATAGGTATACATAAATGTCTGAAATAAACTCGTAACATCGCACTTGTACATACTTATGTATGTCCCGTAAGGCATACGAAAATGTGTGTAATACTTCCCAAATTAAGTGTTATACTATCTCACTATGAAATAGGAGGTTAGCCTTTTGCCATATACCCGACAGAAATCCAAAAACCGGGCTACTATTTGAATTTCAAGTTAGGAAACAGAATAGTATACAACCAGGGCAACGAATCCTGGACCTTTCACTCAGCAGTCGCACTTTCAACTACGAAACCCACGAGACAGGCTAGAATAAATGTATGTAATGGAAATAATGGAATGAATTTTCTAACATCCACCTACATTTGATAATAATAGAACAACTTTGATATACCTACCTAGCATTAAGTCATCTTTATGTTTCTACATGTTATTTTATATTGGTGTACAAATAAAGAGTATAAATAAATAAATGAATATTTAGGCAACCATGAAGAAAGTTCGAGAATGTAGTGAGATAACTAAGATACCTTGGTAGTAGCATTCCTTAACGAATATACTCGTTACGTACAACATTTATTACATAGAAATGTAATTTTATGGGAACACATGATTGGGAATAGTTGTGAAAAATGCAATTAAATTTATTTAAATATCCACATAGTTTTAAGTTATAAATATTTTAGCAGATGTTACTTAAACACATGTTTACATGTACATGTTAATTAAATCTTCATTTCATTCATTTAGTATTCACTTAAATCTGAGTCATCTCGGTTTATATAAAAATGTAAGCGATAATAAGCTTTATCTTAGGAGCCAAAGCCAACTTCATCCGCTCATGGTGCACCTTGCTATACAACAGAAGTGGCTCTGGCGTCCGGTTGATCACGGTGTACCATAGTTTATTTTGGCTGAACTAAATTCCTTGGTCCTGACGGGCAAAAGCCGTGACGATGAGATAAGCTGTACTCTGCGAGTCTCAACCCATATGCCCAACGTGGGGATTTAGATAAATACACTTTGATATAACCATGTAACTATTTCACTTGTGAATGTTAAAACAGTTGGTAAATACCAAATAAATTTTAAATGGTATTAATTAGTTTTTTAATTTAAAATTTTTATATCCTCACGTCAGATCTTTTACGGGGTAGACAGAGAACATAGATTACATCTTGTTGTCACATATTTTAAACATACACGTAAAATGTTAATGATACTTACAAAAAACAAATGGAGAACATGTCGATCTCCACAAAATCATCTTTCATCTGGCATCGCAAACTAGAATGTCGTTTGCCTTGAGAACGCCTCATTGAAACCTCAAACCCCATGGCTATCTGTCATCAGCGTCTATCAGAACCATGGATCACGATCTACACCATAGATCAACACACGTCACGTCTAAATGACACTGCGATGATCTCATTGCGTTTTTGCACGACTCACCTGCGAGCGCGCATCCCAACTGCCAACCGGCGTAAATTCCGCAATTTTGACGTGGAAAAATAGTTTTTAAATTTACAACCGTACGTACCACTTTCCCGTCGACGCAAATGGAATGCAAAAAGATCACGAGTGTATTTAGTTAAATTCAGTGTGAGATTATTACGCCATCTGTCGTCCGAACGCTGGTAGTCTTATTTTATCCGTTCATTTATAAATCGCTGGCCGACCGCTCGGATACCTATTTTGTTCTTGTTCTTGTTGAAACGCTTTTCTATGCATCTTTATAATAATTATTCCTGTCGCAATCGTTGTGAGAACGTTCAGTTTAATCGTCGCTCACAATAATGTGCTCTTTATAGGTTTTTTTTTCTATTCGTACGTGAGCTGGGGTGGCATTTTTGTTCTGTTTATGAGAACAAAACAGTAGTCTATTGTAATAGAGCATATTTAATAAATAGAATATGTGAGAACAGCTAACGGCCACGTGGAAAAGAAGTCATTGGCAATTCCAGATGCCTGGGCACAAATCGCAGGGTGCAGGTTTTTACGAAATTTTGAGCGTTTTGAAGATTCTACATTACTCTTTGTAACGGCGAGGGAAAGCCTCGTGAGAAAACCTGTACACCTTCGACGATAATCACATAGTATGGTTTGAATCCTTATAATTCTTGATGATATTGAATACTTTACAGTTCATATATCATTTGTCTGTGTTCATTATTACATTTTTGTAATTGTACTCTTCATTTTAACACGTTCGTAATAAAACTGTAACAAAGGCGAACTCACCGCCTAACGACAATTTTTATCAATGAACCTCGGATGAATGATGAAAGCTTATGACAGGTGTGAAATTAACGACAGTGAATTCAATGTCGCAAAATCCATATAATACATAATTATGTACCTACATACATACATGTGGACAAGATCACAGATATCTAGAACCATGTTCACGATTATACATATGTTTAAAAAAAACTTAATATCAAGCCTGTAATCTATGTAAAATGTTATAGTACACTACCCGGAATTCGAACTCAGGACCTCACGGCGAAATTTCATTTAAAAATACTCGTTTTTTTTTTTTTTTCAACCCATTACAATTCCACTGTTGGAATAGGGGTCTCCTCTCATATTGAAAGGGATAAGGCCATAGTCTGCCACGCTGGCCAAGTGCGGGTTGGCAGACTTCACATTCAATACTCGTTAAACGTTACAAATATAACCAGTTATACATTGGGCGTGACGAATTTCAGATTCACGAAACGGCTCGCAATCAATAAACACCGCCAAGAACCAACT
>DWMG01003686.1:0-11645 GCA_018244855.1 Elbella merops
CCTAAGAAAACTGTCTCATTCACGAACTCGAGGTGCTCATTGTTAATCGTAACATACATCTTCAGCTTTTTTACATTGGGCAAAGTGAATCTGACGCATTTGGTTTTTTTGTTGTTCAAAGGAATCATAATCATTTTATCTTTTAATGATGCGGTAATGATGCGGTAATTAGACACATTTTTAAAGTACTTATATATGAATTGAATGAAAAAAAAACATTTTATTATCGATTGTCAGGTTAAGTATTACGTCACATTTTATTGATATGATTGGCTATATTTGTGATGTCACGCTTCAACCGGGAGGCATTAATTGAGTATTATCAATTCGTTGCGGGCTGCGCTCACCAATTAACACTCCTTGTTTGCGGGACGTGTAAGGTTTGCAGAAACGAGAAACGAATTTATATTATACAAATTAACCACAAGACAATAGGCTTTTATTATGATTGGGATGCAGCGAAATAATTATTTTTTGGTAATGTTTTTGGGTTCGTTCACAAAAAAATGTTGTTTGTTTATTTGTTTGGAATGATTTCTGATGTTTTGGATAATTTTTAAAAAGAGTGGATTAATTACTAGACAAAAGGCTCAGGTAGGCCTAGGTCCAGTTATAAAGAATTGAAGCTATTCGACGACGAGATGTATATGATAATATATTAAGCTATTAATGTTTTTCTCATTATTATAAGTAGAACTTATTTAACGACACCTTATAAAATTATGATGATACGACCAATACGAGGCGAACATAACATGGGCGCTAAATATTAGTGTGAACATGCTGGTTTAGCAGCTTTTAAATTTTTTTTTGATTGAGGTTCAAATTTTATGACACATCGAATAAACTATTAGACAATTAGACGCCGTGTAACGTGAATGTTGACTTGCCTGTACGTCGAGCCAGGACTGCGCCGAGTTGCCAAGCCCCGGCAGACGGAGATACGAGGATCCGTTGAAACGTGGCACCTGAACAAGTATACAAGTAAATTAGCCTTTGTCATTTACCTTTTCAAATAATTACTGATGCGTGTCTTATGCGGCAAATGTGTCTTATTAGAAATAGTCTTATTGAACAAGGTCCGTTTATAAATATTTATAATATAGTTGACTCTTATATTATTGCTAATGAAGAATTGAATTGCTAAAGAAGAATTGAAGGTAAATTCTAATCATTTTTTAAACCCATCAAAAACATATTTGATAAAAACATGAAAGAGAAATTAGTATCACAAGGAAAATAGAACGCTGCTGAAACATTTTGTTTTGCTGTTACAGCAAAACAAAATGTTTAGCCAAAAAAAAAAATTTTTAATGGTTATTCACAAAGGAACGGAGATTTTAAGTAATAAAGTAAGGAACCATTTTCAAAGTTTAATAGTAGTTTCTCATTTGTAGAGGATCTTAAAACTAATTGAGCATCTTGCAGTCTCGCAGTATATTGCGGACGCTATTGCATCTTAAACTATCTCTGGCAACTTTATCATAAGATTTATGTAACATCTTCACTCCTTTGTTTACACTACCCGACTCTTATAGTAGGTAGGTACTTCGGTGAGGTGATTTTAAATTTAATGTAGTTTTTATCGTCTAATGTATACTTCAAATAATAATAATGAATATTTGGTATTCCTAATGATATATAAATATTGGTAATAATGGTACGAGGCCCTATGTCCAATAGCGGAATGACAAAAGGAAAAGAATGAATTAAATTGTTAGCTTTGTTTATACGTTAAATCCTGGTCCTAGTGTTGGCAAGTTTAAAAATAAAATCTTGGATTTAAATAATTAGGTATGACCAGCGTGTAACGACGACAGCCAGGGAAAAATTTCTTTTGATTAACGTGACTAGCACTTTTCAACAAAAAACGAATGTATAATAATTGTGTTGATAACAATTCAGTGAATTTACAAAACCCCAACCAGAACGTGTATTTGAAAGCGGAAATGTGTATAGTAATTTGAAAAGGTGACTAAAGACAATGTAGTTAATCAGTGAAATGATGAGAGACAATAGACAAAAGAGAATTTCGGGGCGACACGCGTCGAAAACGTTAGACCTTTCTTCATAATGGATATCGTAGCTTATGATATTAGGAAAATTATTGTTAAGAATATGTGTTTGCGAGAAATTATAAAGAAATGAATGCTGTAAATAAATATAATACTTAAAAATTAAATAGATTATTTATTATTTTACTGTTAAATGTTTCATCTGTATTTATACACATGATTATATATGTACTCGTATAAGCCCCCGCCGTTTACAGCGAGGTAACGAAGGAAATCACTAGCGGAATCACTAAAATCATTAGCGGAGCTCATGACGAAAAATCAAAAAGAGTTCCGAAACTAGTCGAATCATATGTGAGTTAAGCTGATACATACATTATCATGCGTATAAACAATTAAGAAACTTTGAACAGTAATCAGTCTTACCTTCAAATCCAGTGTAATTTCACATCGAACGCCTGCATACCCGAGTGGGCATAGACAGACATTAGCGACACACCCGCCTCCGTGCTGACACTCGCACTTATCATCTTTGCTGTCGTCGTTTTTCAACTCATTGTCCACATCCATCACCACATTTTTATCTTTATTCTCCGTATTGATCTGTATTTTTTTTATACCGCTCAGATCTCTATAGCTCTTGAATTGTTCCACAGAATTATCCAGTTTGTTCTGGTCGTCAGTTTTCGAGTCTCGCATGACGATGTCGTTATCTTCGAAGTGGACTATGTCATTGATGTCATACAGTCCGTGGTCGATAACGTGTCGGTGCGGTATGATCTCGCTGGTCACTTCGTCGCTGGGCTTCCATGGTGCGAGAGTTGGTGCGCATTCGGCTATAACAAGAAATATATTAGAATATAATGATGTAACTTCACGACTGTAATCCCCGAAGAGGTAGGAAGAGGAATGCAGAACACTCCCACGTTTCACCGGTTACGTTTAGGTCCCACTATGGAATAGGTGGTGAGCCTATTGCCATATATCGGGCACATATTCAGACTTCGAACCACTACTAGCAAATCTAAATTAGAAAATTTTGTAGTGTTCGACCCGGGGATCGAACCCGGGACCTCCCGATCGGTAGTCGCACTTGCAACCAACACGACCAACGAGGTCCATATAAATCCGAATTATTTTTGGTTTTATGTGTATGTAGAAATATCTTTAAATTGTTTTGCTTGATTTAGGTAAAGTTTATTGTTAAAGTAACTAACATTGTTGTATTTAAAAATATTTATAAATTTAATGCACGCTAACAAAGTGGCAGTGACAGATAAGATTAAAATAAATATTAGGATTGTGACTAAAGCTTCGTTGGATAAACTAACTGGCTTCAGCTTTTTTTCAAGTACTCTGCCTCGTTATAAAAGTCCTTTATTTGCTTCCATGTGTAAGAATGTAAAAATGTTGACGACCTTTTTGGACGGTATATATATGTATATACCTATAACTAGCCGCGTCCCCTATTATGTAGGCATAGATAATAATAGTACCGACAACCCTTGTAATTTTGTTCGTGAACTATCTAATATTTTGCTATTCAACATGTTTCTCTGTTATACTTTTAAGACCGTCTATTCCGAATGTCACGAAACTGGTCAGTCGGGTCAGTTTGCGTGATGTGCAGACAATGGGCTCTCGTCAAAATACCTACTTACATCGGTAACTCCAATCTTTCCTTGTCCATGATCCTTTTTATATCTAATGTACAAAATTGGACATATCTAGTTTAAAAAGTTTTATGTGTTTATATTGGAAAAAATGTTCTGGAAACATTGGTAAGAATGTTCTGGAAGTAACGATAGGGTTCTGAAACTGTAACGTACCCGTGATCAAAACAGGTCTTCAATGGTGGTATCTTGATAGTAGTTCAATGGAATACTTCGTCAGTAATTTTTTAATACCTTCTGAAATCATGTAATTTTTGTTTTTTCTAATTTCGAATAGATAGCTCATTGCTCAATCAATTCCGAAGGGTTAGATTTTGGCATGCACCTCTTCACAAAAAAGCTGTTTTAAGATGAAATAGCATTTGCTATAACGATGAAGGAAAACATTGTTGGAAAACTCGCACACCTAAGAGTTCTTAATAATTTTCTCTAAAATGTCAACCTGCACTTGGCCAGCCTGGCAGACTCTGCCATTCTTAGAGACGACCCGTTTATAACAGTGAGAAGATATGAGCTTATGGTGAATTTGCTATTCATGCACACTCTTTGTTTTACCTTTAAAACAACCCTGCTTGTATGTACTCGCATAATATGTATGTACATCGAAGTCCATTATGTATTCGTTGCGCGACAGAAACTGTATTTCATCAATACCGCCTCGGGGCTGTGAACACGCGTTTAAGAAAAACGGCATGTCTCTGTTGTTACGTGTACATAAAATACGTTAAATAATTGTTGAAAAGCTACCCCGTCAGGTATAGATTTACGCAGTAACTCTGTTTTTTTTAGTCATTCTGTAAAAACTAATAAATATGGTTATTAAGACGATGTACTCGTATATCTTCATGAAGTACGTACCTACTGTTTCCTTGTTTTTAAAATGGTTATCAGCAAAGTAACATCTAATACAATAAACTAATGCACGACACAATAATTTTATTAATGAACGCCAATACCAATAGCTATTGTTCCGCAGCGCAACACTATATTAAAGAGTACGTGTCTAACACGTCAAGATTCAAATTCCCAAGCTACAGGGGATAAATCATTACGAATTCTGCGCGCAACAGGAGAGCTATTTTATCAATACTGCGTCCTGGTGGATGAGGGAACGCGCGAGCCGTAGATCGATGGCGTTTCGTTTTAGTAGGTCACTCGATTTGCAACTAGATTCTGTGGAGGCATGTATACCTCTGGTATATACTCTATATACATACACACATATGTACAGTTATGTATACATAGGTACATATACAATTACATATCTACATATACAATGAAATTGAGCGCTTTGAACAATGTATCGATTGATATGTTATTACTGGACTATCATTGTTAAAATAACTGTTCAATGCAGATTATTATGTAGAAGAATTATGTCGCGTAAGGACGTTGCTGTCTGCCTACCCTGCAAGGGACTGACGTTACAATATCATAGTAGTATTATTTTATTTCGTGACTTGAAAATAGGAGGGCCACATTCATATACATTTTTTATATGTTCATAATATACAAGTAATTTCGTTCTTGTAATCAGCATGGATTATTTTAAACAACATAACATAACATATTGTGTTAAAATAATAAAGGAAAAATTAGATTACTAGATGCAGTGCTTAATAAAGTTTCAAACAAGGCTGTGCTATCCGTAAGCTCTTTAAGCTTTTGTTCTAAAGATACGGAGCTCCATTAGTTGCGCGCAACTCCTGAGATTAAGCTCCAGTGATGAATGGTTCTCTCCTCCACACGCACACGTATAGCCTCGTTTAACAATACCCTCGTGATATACCATGCTGAGACGCTTTTTTAAATACAGGAACGCACTTTGAAGTAGGTTTTGTGGATACGATTGGTCTGTTGGTTTCCATAATGTTAAAATGTTTGTGAATTTGATTCTCAATTATGAATATTTGTGTTATGACCACTGGTATTTGTGCTGTCTCGATATATAATTATCTACTGTTAACTAACTAAACCACGAGCTAAAGTTCAATAGTCCACTTCATGTAACCAGCCAAGACCTACGTTCAGCTGTGGACTGAGAGAGACAGACTGATAATACTGAAACACACACATTTTGGTTAGCTAGTAGGTAAGTAGTGATTCGTCATGTTATTTGTTAGACACAACTTGGAATTTCCAGCTTGATGAGATTACACACCTAACTTTAACCGGTTGGCTGTTAAAAGCAAACTCTCGAGTTTAACTTCCAGAGTTGGACACTTGGTTACATTGCCTAGCAGTTAAAAAAATATAGGCATTGTGTGGATACATCTCACAAGTGCGCATATTAAAATGTTAGTTACAACTTTTTGAGATATTGTCATCTGTGAAATAATTGGTACACACATGTACCTACCTATATAAGTTTCTTAAGTTATCAAATCAAATATCTCATAATTTGTTTCTCCAAATATAAACTCGAATATCAAACGGTATAAAATATTAGAACTTCGTCATTGTATGAAAATCGACTTTCTCAAAGCATTACGAATTGTATTTTCAACAGTATTAAAAGGCTGACGCAATTAACGTATAGCATAACAATTAATTTCTACAAAGCATTATAGTTTGTATTACCAAATGTGTTCAACCAATGTAAAAAATGTTCAAACAATGTATTCCTGTTTGCTAGCAAATATCTAATTTATATCCTGTCAGCCTTCATGTAATACACGACCAAGGGACCCTGTAGGGCGGTAAGTGACAGCGGAACTATAAATTACTCGAAATTAGCTAACATCACAGTAGGAGAGAGCCGCTCCAAACGTGAACGTAATAATAAATAATAACAACAAGCTAGACTTATTTCGCACTATCTTATTAAAATGTTATATTAATTGGACTAGCTGACACTAACACTCCTATTCCTACAATCCTGGCCCAACTTAATTGTATCGGCATACCTCTGATTAAAGGCGATGTTGCTTTATTCTAGGCGATAGCGCTGCCATCTACGCGACAGTGCTGCCCTCTGTGTTCAATAGCAATGGTATTGCTCCCACTAATAAAGTATAGTCAGAGTATAGCAAGTTGCGCGACAGTTGAAGTCTATATTGTAGTATAGTTAATAGTTCCATTTATTAATGGGCGTCAGTGACCACTTGTGCCACGTCTGCCGTCTATTCGTTTGCTACTCCCTTCACTTCAAAAATAAAGGTATCAAAAACTATTAATGAAAGTACCACTACACTCAAAAAATAATAAAGTAAATACTGAGAGTTTTTTCCATTAAGCTTGTTCTCTCAGTCTACCTACCTACGCTGTGAATACAGCCTATAGAAGCAATTAAATTAGTAAATTTCATAATACAGTTATTAAGTATATTATAACGTATAATGGAATATGTCTTGAAGGTCTAAAGTACATTGTAATAAATGGAAAACGTATTTCTTTAAAAAAAATTAAAATTAATTAGGTTTCATATAAAATAAATTCCTTTTTAACACAACTACGTCATGTTTTTTTGTACACATTTCAAGACGTGAACGTGTACCGGTACACACGTAGTGCGGTGCGACACTTGCTCCGTGACGCGTACATCACAACACGTTCCACGTGTACACACGTCGCGCGTAGTGACACTATTGTTTTGTGAACTGGTACATGTCGATACGTGATGTGTACACATGTTGAATTGTGCCAGGGAACTTTACAAGCTTAGAAAATTTGATAAGACGAAGATTTTGTTTGTTATTGTTTCATTATGCCAGGTCCTTTACGGGGTAGGCAGAGAGCTACGAGTACCACATATCTCTATCGTTAGGGACCTGGGGCGCTTCTTCTGAACTCATCAGTCTGTTGGAAACCAAGCCGCTTTCAATGAGCAGCGTTTTGTCAAGATATTCCTACTCGTTTATTTAATCAAATGGTTTTATAGTAAGTAAATTGGAACGTCAAATGCATTGGTCAAATGGAGACTTGGCTTCGGTTGACCCGAATTCATAATCCCCTGAAACGTTATTTTTCAGTTACACCCTTATACTTAACAGTCGAACTTAGCATTCTAAATATCAAAGCAAATTAACAAAGAAAAAATTCAATATGACGGAGGTCACGCGCGGGTACGTGTAGAAGACGTGTCTGAGTGCGCGTGTGTGTGGGTATCTGAATTTGTTTGTGTGCGTATTTTTTTCTCCCACGTATAAATATAGAAAGAGATTCAATTGACTAGTATAATTATTCATACAGATTCTAGTCTCTTTTATAAACGTAACGTAACATCACCTGTAATTCCGGAAGGGGTAGGCCCGCCTGTAATTTTTTTATAAAAAGCTGTTTAAGGCTGTACAAAAGCTGTTTAATTGACTTGAAATTCTTGTGTTCCAGGTGGTACGGTACCATTTGTAACCTGGTTGTCACCGGCGGAGACTCCGCCGCGACCTCGCTGCAAACGCCGGGAGCTCTTGAGGAAGGACCTCGTGAAGGTCCGAAACTAATCAGGCCATTCCGAAAAAACTCACGTAAGTTAAGCCGGCACATATAAACACTTGTTTAAACCTGTATAAGATTATTCAGGAACACCATAATTAACCGGATCTTATACTAATTATTGCCGCTTGCTAGTTTAACACTGTTCATTTAATTCATATTTTTTATTTGACTCTGGACACTGTTCATTTAAATTCAGTTTTATTTTTGAATCTAGTTATTAGCCTTTTTACTTGACAGTGCTCTGAACACCATATTAAAGATATCTGCTACAGTGGATAAAAATAAGACTAGTTTTTTCTTTCATTTATTTCCGTTTTCTAGTCATACAATGTTATTTTGCACAATCCAATGTTATCCATTTTCCCCGCAATGAAAGAAAGACGCTGCAAGCCGTACGTACCTATAAATCAAACGCACCGCGTCCACATAAATATCACAAATGCTCGTGATCAACAATGTAAAATGTGTTGAACACCGTCGTGTTGAAGTCGCAACTTCTGATCGTATTAACACGTCACTTGACGTGTTGAAATACAACTTTTTGTTATATAATGCAAATAAAAATATATGGGCAATCTGTCCCTTAGAACTAGGAGGGTTCGTGTTTTTGCAATTGTAGATAAGGCTGCCTGTGGGACTCATGCCTACTTGTAATATTTTAAGTTCTGTTAATATTTGAAATACTATTTATAATATCACCATATCATACTAAAATAAATTTATTTTATGTATTAAAATCTTTATAATTGATTTATTGTATAAATGGCATAATAATAAAAATCAATGTAGTGCATGTCGCTCATATGCGCTATCTAAATACAAACACTATGTTTCAGAAAACAGTTCAGAAAGTTTAAAATCATAATTATCTACATATGTATATTACCTAACAAAACATTTAAATATTTCCCAAGTTCCAAACATTATCCTTCACAAAGTATTACAAATGTAAATAGCTATAGGTACACCTTATTTAAGTCGCAAATAAAATTCGGGATTTTATAAAGTACTAGTGATATGTAGAAATCTATCACAGGATTTACTACGATCGCGTTATTGAAAAGGTCGGTTCCCGAGGGACGCGTATATGTTGTCACGAGAAAGTTGTGAGAATTTTTATGTTGGAATGGATGTGAAAAGTATTCCTTCAGTTAGAAAAGTCATAAGAAGTCATAAGTTACGAATTTTGTATTAAAATTGGTCTAACGATTTTGGGAGAATATGAAGAGTACAGTAGTAAGCCTAATGTTGACTCTCTCATATCACAACTTGAAATATGAAGATTGACGGAATAACTCATAAAATAGCTTTAAGTAAGAATTACACTCTCGTGACAACATACCCTTATCTATAATAAGATTTAAATAGAAGAAATATCAATATTGATTAGAGTTGGAAATTATGAAGGACAAAGCGCCAAACTCTGCTAAACACAAATCCATGTCAAATGATGTTAACCACTAAAATACAAACAAGAACATTAGATATACATATGTAGGTATATAGAATAACTTAAACAGCTTTTGATGACGCCAAAGATCAGGTTGTAGACGTTTTCGAGAATCGAAATGCAAATATTCAATTCGACAGTTCAATTGGTTGATACTCGAACACCTAAAGTGGATTCCGTTGACGGGATCCAATGCTCGGAAATGGCTCACGGCACAATACGTTATCGTAGGGTTGGCTGTTAGTTGCGATAAACTGCATCGATAGAACTTGTCAATGATGATTCAGTTAGTAATATTAGTTAACTTGATGTTTATACAAAAGTAATTGTTGATAGTTGAAAGTTGAAGTTGATAAAACTTCAGGAATCATTAAATGGTATATTTTGATTTATTTTTTGTGCCCAGTTTTATTTTAATAGTAGAAACCATTTGGCATTGTAAGAATTGTATCAGTCGTTAATAAAACAATTGTATCTTAAATTTATGTTGGAAGCAGGTAATATTTCCAGCACAACAGATTGTCAATAAAAACCACATATTTATTCAAGAGGCGATGCATACTCGTAAATCCGAGTTAAATCTCCTAGAGGGATTTGACCTTTTTTAGGAAGCTGGGGTCTTCTTGTGGATTTTTTTTCAACTTGTAATTTTTTCGCTGAGTTTTATATTTTTAGGATTTGTCTTAATGTATTCAATGCAATGCTTGCACTGATGTATTCAATGCAATTGCAAATTAAACAGTTATATATATCACTCAAAGAGATGTATTGATGGAAATCGGTGAATGGATGGTGGTCGGATTAATAATAGAGTTCATGTGTCATTTAACGACGCATTATCTTCACCCTGTTCCGATCCGCTGTTGGATATAGTCATAGCTCGATTTTCAGATCTCATATCTCTATCTTAGGTCTCTGCAACCACTGCCAGCCAGTTTGCGTATATGTATACCCAAAGATACGATTTCCAAACAATGTCGATTTAGGTTCCCTTTGAAAGGTTCGTTGATCCAGTGGTTAGTGAAAATGATTGCCGACTTGCGCATCGTTGGTTCGATTCCGTTCTTCAGCTGTTTGATTAGTATAAAGCAGGCTCTCTTCGAGTGTGCTTTTGACTAGGTGACCATGTGCGCATTGTTCAAGGATATTATCATCACGACTGTCCGTGTACCATTTCTAGATGAGGATGAGTAGAAAACGTGTGTGTGATCGATACTTATTTTTTTGACGTAACTGTACAAAGTGGATCTCAGCGTCCTGACGCATACTGCACCACAATTTACATATCTGAGACGAAACCCTAACCTATGAACACGCGCGGCCGACTCCGTTTGTCGCGTTAAATGGAACGTTTTAAATCCAATCGCAGCCGCCGTTCCCTTTTACTGTGCGATCGGAAATTGATCCACAGTGTTAAGAGTCTGAATGATTTGCATCTACGTTTCCCATTCCCGTGTACCGTAGGAATGTTTGTATCAAAACAACTAGCAGGTCTAACAGTCTATGCGTTCTCCGAGAATTCGAAATCCTTCAACTTCGAACTTTTTGGCACAATTTCGAATATGTTTCTTCAGACAAGTGTGAATTCTATTATAAATCGGGAAGCGTGTATGCAGATAGTTATGAATTTACAAGATGCACGTTAGATCTATATGGATAGAAATATTTTGTTATGTGGTGCTTTCTGCCTACGCCGTGTATAACTTGGCGCGAGATGTAATGGTAACAATGAAGTAGATTGCTCTCCGACAGCTGTCTTCGTATTATTTATATGTAATAATAATAAAGTTGATTCTTTGGAACAGGGTTAACGTTTTGAAGACCAAAGTAGGTCCCAGGAGAAGCCAAAATACATATTAATATTGGTGTTGGTAGAAAGGTACAGTGAGTGTTGTTATCTCATTAGAGATAACAAATCAAAACACCAGGCAATTGAAATGTATTTACAGACATGTCTAGCTGAAGCCGAATCGTTCGAAAACTAATAGACCGAAAATGTGCCGTGTTTGTTCCATCCTGGGCCCTAATCTAGTCAATCCAGGATTTCCAACGAATAGCTTTACAGTCTTTGGA
>DWMG01003687.1:0-11645 GCA_018244855.1 Elbella merops
CCTGTAATTCCCGAAAGGGTAGGCAGAGGACTATTATAGTACACTTCCACGTTTCACCAGTTACTTTTAAGTCTCATGAAATAGGCGGTGAGCCTATTGCCATACACTGGGCATAAATCCAGACTCCCGATTCACTACTAGAAATTATAAATTAGAAAAATCCAATAGCAGGTACCCAACCCGGGTTTAAACTCGGGACCTCTCGATCAGCAGTCGCACTTACAACCGCTCGACCAACGAGGAATTCTAAGTAAATTAAAAGTATACGTAGATCATATTCGTATTTCTCTGATTATAGATAATATATTTGTTTATTCGTTTTATACATTTGTTTATTATTTATCAGTTTCGTTTGATAAAGTAATTTCCTATAACAAATGGAAGTTTTCAATTTATCTAAAATTATGAAAATTTCAAGGTAGATAGATATACTATCTACCTAAAATCTATCAAAATTTTCCCGAAGTACCTTAAAAGTTTCAGTTCCGGTTTCAGCTAAGATTTAAAAAGATAACAATCATTCAGTTATGGTGTCGACTGAAAATCGGATTTTGGTCAATTCTTTTAGAAGTGAAATAAAACACATGTATATTTATCTTATTTATTGTGCCTTACTTTCTATTGCTTATATTACAAAACTCTGAAATTCAATAAGTACATTAAAATAGTAGTAGCAAGGAAAGGTGACAGAAAAATATAATGTGTGAATGTAGACGTAGCGTTAAATACTTCATAACTAAGGTTGTAGATGTTTTGTCAATGTTCGAGGATAAAGACATCGATTTTAGACACGTCACACTATACCGATTGTGAGAGACAATCCACTAAGCGAAGACAGTGCAATGAAGTGCAATATTCGCGAGTCACAGATATAGAAGCTTCAGAAATCTAACGAAACTTCTAGAACTTTGAGTCTCGTAAGTCTTTTGAAGCTTTCCTATATATGTTTCTCACGAGAAACAAATGCATAGGGACTATTTTAATACAAAGGATTGTCTCAAAGCATAATACAGCAAAATTCGTTTTGGAACAGACCCGACTAGATCGCACGGTGGTCCTCGCACTCCCTTCCGTACGAACGAGTGTTGTCTAGACTTTACTTAGCGATTTGGATATTTTTTGAAAATTAGTCTCATACATAGTTTTAAACAGCACACCGTTGACAAAAGTAACAAATAATTACTGGTGAGAAATTCGATTAAATAGCTAATTTGAACATCCGCGCATTACAGCAATACATCGTTATTGACATTATGTGAACAAAAATTTATAAATGATTATACACGACGGTATAAAGATCGATCAATTACTTGATAGACCGGAATGTGCGAGGTTCGTTTGTTATTTTGTAGAGCAATGATATTAGAAATAGATTGATCGATGGACCAACAGATATATCAGTTTTAGATCAATGTTCGAATAGCATGACGATACCTTATCATGGTTACTTAAAAAGTATGCACGGTTGTCCTACATTTACTTCTTAAGCATGCTGTTAACGAGTGCTTTAAACGCGTCGAGACCTTTCTCGTTGGCTTCTTGGTAGCCAGGCGCCGAGCTCTTGACTGTTTCATACCACCTGTACAAATTAAGTCGTTTAATATTTGTGTTTCACCTTTTGATCTTGGCAATATTGGCAATCCACAATGTTTTGTTATTAGTCACCTTATATTTGTCTTATAGTAATGGAATTTACTAATTGTATATCACCTACTAGTGAAACCTATAATTCTGGCAAGTTAAGTGCTTGTGTCAACCCGTACTTGCCTAGTGTGGAAGATTATTGCCTTAATCCTTTTATCGTCCAACTTCAACGTCTCAGAAAGAGAGGGCTAGAGTAATAGACTGCCGCGCTGGATAAGTGTGAGTTGGCAAACTTCACACGCCTTAGAGAATATTTTTTTGAGGACTGATAGTGATATTTATTCTTAAAACGCACATTTGCCGCGCGCGTGTCACGGAATTTTAACCCAAGACCCCCGAATAAAAAGGCTGTATTCTAAACCATTAGGCTATCTCTGTTTTATCATTTTTGTCTGTGGGTACACCCGTGTCAAACAACAGTGGAACGGTAAGGGTTCATAAAGATTTTGATGATGTGTTAATGGACTAATAGAACAATCTAAATAGCACAGTTGTTTTGATGATGCTTACCTCTTTACGTTAGAGTATTTTTTGAAGTCGATGTCGGAAGCCTCGAAGCTGGATACGCTGGCAATGATGCTGAGGTCGGCGATGGTTAAGTTTGGGCCCGCGACGAATTTCTGGCCATCGAGGAATAGATCCAGGATTTTGAGAGCGTCTTCCACCTTCGCCAGCTTTTCCTTGTCAGCGGGCGCTCCGCCGAACACTTGAGGATACTGCGGAAATATGTAAATTATTTTTTTTATTAAGGATTAAATATTATTTTGGTTAAAATGCAAGGACGAATGCTAGAATAATCTTGAAACGCCTATTATATATATATTGTTTGTTTAAGCATTTTAAAATAAATGATTTTAAATTACTGTTTTAAATGCATCTGAACTCAAAATAACGTAGGTATTTAGAATTTGGCCAAATCAGCGACATTATCAGAAAGATAATTACAGAAAAATAATACCCTTTACAAAGCAATATATGAATTTCTAGGTTCTCAAAGTGTATTACGCTTTTGCCCTTATCACATTTGTACCTCAAACCTTTTCGAGTTTGAAATTATATTTCCAAAATTAAATTTCTGAGCAGAAATCTTTTGGAGAAGAGCCTAGAACTTACGAAGTAATCGCCGAATCTCTGGTACAGGGTGCCGATGTCGAAGTACAATCGCTGGTCCACTAGCGCCCTTGCGCGGGGCTCCTCCGGGTACAAGCTGCTGCCCTTGCCGTACTTGTTGACCAGGTAGGCCATGATGGCGCGAGACTCGTATATTGAGAGGCCATCGTCTACTAGAGTCGGTACGGTGTGTTGGGGGTTAAGCTGTAAATTAAGTTTTGAGATAGTTTATTTTTTGCAAGGTATGAAGACTGTTAGCAGGTATTTAACAAATCTGGTCTTTCGTTTTTCAAAATTTCGCACTTTCAGAGGAGATCCGCTCGTTATAGTAACACAATAAACGGGTTCATGATGGAGATCCTCGATTAATTTAGATGTTTTTTTCACCTCATCTCTGTCATCATCATTATAGCATTGTAGTAGTGGCAATTATGGCGACCGGCTGATTGCGGTATAGCGCAGCCTAAATAGGCACGGCTAAATGCCCTGGCCGCCGACGGGCAGCGGCGTGGGCGGTGCGAAAAGCTGTGCCCTGCGATCTCCAACCCGCATACCCAGCGTGGAGATTACGGGTATAAACCCCCTTTTGGGGAGGCCTATGTCCAGCAGTAGACTGTATCTCAGTTGATGATGATGATGGTGATGAAAGTTTTAAGATATTTTTATAATGATAAAATTATGTTAGTACTATTGTTAAATAAATGTTTGACATCATCTAATCTCTACAATCCAAAAGGCGTAACCGTAAGGGTAAGTGTAAACAAACTAATTTCTTTTCATATCATTAAAGAGAAACTTTTCACGTAGTAGGTACCTAGTCGAAGTAGATACTAATATTAATACAAAAGTTCAAAGAAACAGTTTTCGTTGAAAGTCGCTTGAAAACCGAACTCCGCTCGTAATTCAAAACTTTCACGGTTGTGTTACAAGAGCTCAAGGCTTGCAGTTAGCTTTAGATTTTGAAGAGTAAAGATTACAAACTGTTTCTCATTATAACTTCAACATTTTAATGACACAAAAGTGTTATGTCTCAGACCAGTTACATTCATATAATACTAGTCGTGTTTGACAATAGTTTCTGCGGAAATACGACTAGTTCTATATATGTTTTCGATAGGAAACAGAAGTGCCATTGAAGTGACTGGTCCAAATAAGTCGTTAGAAATAGAGAAATCGAAAAGGTCATTACACTATGACTTAGGTGCGATCTTTTTTATCAGACTTATTTAGCCAGGTATAACACTAAGACTGACTATGTCACATTGGATTCCAGCGGCTACGACCTCCGATGATCTCAAAGCTTAAGGTCAACGACACATCCTTTTATTATCCAATACTATAAAAGAACAAAACTAATTATTCATTGCTTAAAAATATACACGATTTCCTTCGAATCCTTAAACGTACAGTTTGAGAAGCTTTAAAAGGAAAACTGCGAAGAATCTTGTAGCGTACACCAATCAAACGGAAATGCAAATTTGTTTCGACTCGTATGCAAAAGGTAATGGCTTAAACTTTTATAGAAAAAAAAGTCGTACAACAGATAATTCGTTTACGAGTTCCCCGAACAATGTCAGGTTAATTGAAATATTTGTATCTCTCCTGTAGGATTCCAGGAGCGCTATGATAAGGCGAAGAAAAAATTGATTCGCAAAACAGAATGCTACGTAAATGATTAATCTGGCGATGACAATGTCTGCAGATACTGTGGTGACTTACTGGACATTATTTGTACTGTGTGGCAGTGATAAAGGCGCTTTTTTGAGTAACTGATATTTTCACATAATTATTTTTTAAATAATGCCAATCCTTAGTTTTAATAATGTCAAATCTTTTGTTGTTGTTTTTTTAATAAACATTCATTTGTTTCATGAGAGATTCAATAAACTCCCTAGAATGTTGTATTTTTATTCTTGTATCCAATAATTGCCTTGTATCCAATAAAAATTACACATAAAAATTATTATAGTTTCAATATTCAACATGACTTCGTCTAGTAATACGTTGAGTACACAAAATGTCACCACAAAAGCGAGAGGCACAAAAAATTTACCATATGCGCGAATATCGCACATCGAATGTCACATTCAGAGCAAAAATGCTTAAAAAATAGCGGAGGCATGCCCCAAAAACTATTAACACAAACGGAAGTGCCCGCCCACGGAACCCTTTTAGAAAATAATAAGTCTACCAAAGAGGGACCTTTTAAAATGCTGTAACAATGAATTAAAAAGAATAATTTTTTGCCCTCGACATCTGTTTGGAATAAGATGTTGCGTGCCACAAAGTACATTGTGGAGTCTTTCTCAGGGTAATTGTTTTAAATGCTCATTCGCCGTGTTTTGCAGATATAATATAGAGTGAAGTGTCAAAGTCACTGGCAGGAGATGCACTTACTACAAGGAAAAAAGTGACAACGTGAAAGACTAACGAATGGAATGCGATGTCACCAGAATCTACAAGCGTTCCCGAATAGTGAAAGGTTTTGTAAAAGTATGTTAATTAAAATGTGTGTGTGTCATTAAATTCTAATGGAAGTATTACAAACGACATTACCAATTTGGATCATTCGAGAAAATTCGGGAATAAAATGTTATACACGTCGCTAACAAAACTTAAACACGAAAAAATACAAAATAAAGAGTTTATTTATTATCTATTTTTAGAATCATGTCATTATCATTTTTACTTTATATATGGAACGATGCGGAAAAGCAGTGGTTCTGAATATCTAGTATTTACCTATATCTGACTTAGTATTTGAAGACGCTTAAAAAATTAAAATTTCTTTTGCTTCGTTTTTTAAAATATAACAAAATTGTTTACACATTTTTGTGTTATTTTACAAAATGTACTAATGTTTACATAAATCTATTTGTGTTTTTTCCAGGTGTTTTAACCAAAAACGTGTTGATGTTTGTGAGGGCTAAGCCTCAAGAAATGGTACGTGACCACAACTCAACACTATAATAAAAAGTACATGTCAGTATCGCGACTGACTTTTTGTTATCAATAATTTTTTTAACAAATTAAATGAAGTTGCTTAAGAGCTTTTAATTTTCACGAATGATTTTTTCCAAACAGAAAACCGATGTCATGTAATGATGTAAAACGCAACAAAGGATTAGTTTACTGATGACTTCTATGACATGGCTACTCTCTTTATTATACCTACTATATTTTCATTATCACCCTGGATTTTCTAGTAAAGAAAACCTAGAGACATGAAGTCGCTCTTTGTAACTTAGTTTCGTTTAACAATAAAGAAATGACATAAATAAAAAAGCGACATAATAAAAGTTAAATTAAATGGTAACTAAATGGTATTTTGACAACATTTAAGAGCAAAATATAAGTGTGAAAAAGAAATAAGTGCTAGTGTCACAGAAACTAATGAAATATAATTTAAAAATCACGCGCTCACACCAGGGGTTGTATGCACGCTGGGAAGGTTATTGGAAAATTGCTGTTGCCCTGCTAACCCCTATGGGTTCCACTAAATAGTTAATTAAGGGCAGAGCCCATTAGAAGTGCACGCGCCTACTATTACCAAAACTTTATTATTAGTCACTCAGGGAGTCGGCAGTCTCTGAATCCGGCGTACGTGTATGAAGAGAGCGATGAATGGAGAAGTAGAAGAAGCAGATCAGATCTATAAGGATATAGATATTTGGTACTCCGTACTGTCTTATTCCGTAAGGGACCTGGCGTGACGATATAGTAACAATAATAACTAGTAATTTTAATTATTGTATATGCCTGTGTGTGTTTAGTTCTTGACGACTGCTGATCGAGAACCCGGTACTGGTTTCATCTCCTCGTCGAGTACGATTGTGTTTTTCTACCTTGAAATTTTTAATAGTAGGTACTTACCACCCTTTTCTTAATGTGACTTAAATGTAACTGATATGACGTGCGAGTGTGCTACTCTGCTTCAGCTACCTCTTCGGGTATTACACGCGTGATGTTACGTTAGTACTATCAGCATTTCCGAACTTGTTTGTACAGCTAAGGACCATACTCTTATTATTATCCGAAAAAAATTCCGCCACAAATAATTTTGTCCCCGTGCCAAAACTAAAAGGTAATTTACACCCGTTTCTACCGTTATACGCGCACACCTTTATAAAGGGCGCGCTACACAGAACGGTCATTACACGAAACTCTATACTGTGATATTACGAGCGGAGTTTAAAGAAAACACAATACTCTATTATTGAAGTAAGCACGCGACAAAATACGATACTTAAATTGGCATGTACAGTGTTCATAGAGCTCATATTGTGCATTTCGTTCTAATGATTTTAGCGTTTAGTAATGTCGAATTTTTGTGGGTCGAAAATAAAGATTTTTAAAATTTAAAAATAACGATCATTAGCATTAAAAATAACGATTATTAGCATTAAAAATAACGGTTTTTAGCATTCAAAAATAACGGTTTTTAGCATTCACAAATATCAAGGTAACATAATGTGTGTACTATGACATTTAATATTTAACAGGTCAGAAAGTAGTTCATTGAATGTCAGATATCTTTTAAACCATCGTACGTATATCAAAAGAGTGATTAATTCAGAAAAAACGTCAAGTAATAAATAGATATATGTGGTACTCGGTGCCGTCTACCTACTCCTTAAGGGAACTGATTGATAATATAATACAAATCGATATATTTAATTCCGATATCAAAGTACAATAATTATTTCATGTAGTTTTACATGTCCACATTTCCAGCACGTGCATTTTTGGAGTCCGATTTGATGACCTAAGATTCGATATCTTCCATCTTGAGATCCAAGGCTTTGTTTGTTTTTCATTTATTCACATAAATTTATTTTAAATAACAATTTAACAATATTATAAATATAACCAAATACTAATATAATTACAAAATGGCAATTAAAATTATAAATAAGTAATATAATAATTATACAAAATAAGTAATATAAAACATTTATGAACATTAAAACTCTGTTCAGATATTTATTTTATGATGCAATTAAATAGATATATTTATATATGCATAGGCACGTTGGTTCAGAGGAGAGTAAACGTTCGGTTTGGGATCGTGGATTCGATTCCCATCCGGGATGAATTTGTCTGTTGAGCACAAATATTTGTTCTATGTCTACATGTAAAACAAAAAATAAATATCTGTATAAGTATACCTATAGTTAGCATGTATGTACCGGCTTAACTCACGTGCGTTTTTTCAGGAGGGCCCGACAAGTTACGGACATGTACGAGGTCCTTCCTCATGAGCTCCCGGCGTTTGCAGCGAGTTCGCGGCGGAGACATATTATGTCAGCATGCAGATATATATATACCTACATATTAAGTTTATTTATTTGTTCAATCTTCATTTCGCAAAACACACTGTAATTTCTTAAAAAAATATATTAATCGACCCATTTATCATTCCACTGTTGGAATATGGGTCTCCTCTCATATCAGAGGGTTAAAGCAATAGTCTACCACCCTGACCAAGTGTGGGTTGGCAGACTTCACACACCTTACGAAATATTTTTTTTTTATAAATTCTAAGGTGTGCAGGTTTCCTCACAATGTTATCTTTCACCATTAGATAATGATATTTAAAATTAAAACGCAGTTTTGTAAAGAGGTGCGCGCCATGGATTTGAACCCTGCACCCCCGGAGTGAGACGCTGAATTCTTAACCACTAGGCTATCACTGCGGTAATTTCTTAGTTTATTGCAAATACAATTTAGAATTAGTTAATACTGAAATTACAATTGAACACGTTATGGTACAATTTGTTAAGTTATAATTAAATTTAAAATGTGTCACCCGTCTAGTTACCACAGCACTTAATGTAGGATCATATGACAGTGAGTGGGAGTATTCGAAGATCAATATTTACTAATAAAATCATTTTGAAATCCAAAAATCACTGTACAGGCGGTTCCTTCCAGTTAGATTCAATACGATTGTCATAGTTCAAGCTCCCTTAATATTTCCAGAGCCTGTACTAGTGGCGTAAATCACACAAAGTGATGTGATCCAACAAACATTTTCAAATCCATTCGGATATTCACTCCTCATTATCAAAATTGTAATCATAATTTTTATAATCTTATAATATTTTTGAATATATCTATACGACCATCCGAACAACTTTATATATATTTCAGTACAATGACCGCTTGTAAAAACAACATTAGTAATACTATTAAAAATTCACTTAATCCGAGTGTCATTGACAAAAATACTCAACACTCGAAAATCAGAAGTGTAAGCCACGCTATTCATCTTTGTATTCGAGCGGATAAACTTTTTTCTACCCAGCCACACCCCCAGCGCAAAGGAAGAAGGGTGTATTATTACATATTGTGTATTTGTTATTTAATTCCTGTTTTATAACCGAAAGGTATTTTAGATGTACCTACTTCGAACGTGAGTATAGTGCAGTTTTTTTGAAACATTGTAAACTTTATGGGATTTTTTCTGGATTCCATGGATATCTTAAAAATCTTCGAATTTCGTCGAGTCCACGTTCCTTTCGAAGTGTATCCGGTGTACTTTCGTGTGAAGGATGCAAATATGGTGGTGTAGAGTGAGAAAATTAAATTCTTGATTCTGTTGTCTGTTTGCCGCCATTTGAACTCGGATATCAACGACAACGACTTCCGCGACATATGAAAGAGATCTAATATTCAATAAAAACACTGTGCGTTCTGGAACAACATGCATGAGTATTTAGAAACTATCTTTAGTTTATCTATTACTGTGAACAAGACTGAAGATTGAAGACGGAACACAGCTAATATCTCTAAAAAATAAAAGAGCGCATTCCTCTAAAACTGACAGCTCATACATAACTCACGTAAACAGTGACATCAAAAAGATCTAAATTTAAAATTCTTAAATTATTCCATTTTATCCTAAAATTCTAAATTCGATTTTAATTGAAACATTACATCCGGAAAATTCTAAAAACAAAAAATGTTTAAATCACTTAGATGTAACTGTGAGAACTTATATAAGCGACACTCTTTCGACTTGTGTACAGTTTTCTATTAAAATCCCATCTCCTGATAAATCCTCACTTAACATCCAGCGGGCACAGTAGCGTAATCTCTCAACGAGTACATTCGAACAATCCACAAATGACAGCAGCGAGTTGTCAGTAATCACATATAATAATATAATATATAAACACGGTCGGGGGAAATAATAAAACATTAGTGCCACTGCATTATAAAGCTCTTGTACAAAAAGACCAATCGCCGGCGCAGTTAACTAGCGGAAGCGATTTTGGGAGCGAATTCATAAGTCATTATGCGTTTTAGTACAATTTTTTAAAAAGAAAACCTTTCTGTTTTTATTAGTGATCATTAAAAGAACACCAAGGAAGCTTACAGTATGTTGTGAGAGTCCAGTGGTTAGTTAACATAACTGCTGAACTAAGGGGTTGTGGATTTGATTCCTGCCCAGGATAAATGTTTACGGAATATCCACGAGTATTTGTTCTGTATCTGAATATTAAACTATAAATACCCCCGAAACCTCCAACATTAGTTTCACTAGTCATATACAAATGTGCATTTACAAATTTGTTTATGTATTTTATTTCGATACCTTCATTGCATACGATTCTTTAGATAATTAATTTAATCACATAGTATGTCTCCACTGACTCTCCTGTTCTCTTTATTAGTCCTAGGTACTACATTAATAGGCAACTATTTACTTTCTATAAATGCGAGCTTTGTGTACTTCTATAAGAACAAGTATTTCGAGATGAATCCCCAAAATAATTCAGTAGTGTCCACGTAAACTTCTATTCCTATTGCCCAAGCTTTCCATCGGATTCTCAACAAAGACAATCTTCTGCCGTCTGAGCTAACACCATCAGTCAAAATAAAACTTAGTTATCGTGACCTAAGCTCTACGTCGAATTGTCGATATTATAAGCACATACTCGGAGCACTTACTCTCCACCTATTTCATGGAACTTAAACGTGGGAATGTACTACACCCCTCTGCCTACCCCTTGGGGGATCACAGGCGTAATGTTACGTTTATAAGCACTTAACAGACTTATATATCCGCTGCAGTTAAAAACTCGCCTTTACCAGGACTCACACGCTGCCGTTTGCAATTTGTGCCAAACCTAAGCCCGCGTTCACACGACACCCGCGGCGCGCATTAGCCGATAAGCCGGCGCCCTGCTGTCTCTTTGTAACCCCGGCCTAATCGGGAACGCCTGTCAAGAGCAAGCCGTGGTAACCCTTGTAGGTTCTGTAGGTATAGTGTAGATTAATTATATCTCAGTTTATGGCAATAAATTCACCACCAATTGCATAGTAAACATAGCTGATGAAACGTAGGAGTGTTCTACACTCTGCGGAAGCCTTTGGAGATAACAGGCGTGATGTGACGTGTAAATCGTGAACGCTAACAAAAGCATATTGTGGTAGCCTTTCTGGATTCTGTAGGAACTGCACAAAACTCTCCTCCAGACTCCTTGGATAGTCCTTGGATATTGCAAATGTTCATGGGCTACAGTGACCACTTACCATCAGGTGACGCATATGCCTGTTTGACGGAATAAATATATAAAAAACTAATAATATATAACGAACTAATAATTTTAGGGTAACGACTCATTGACTAAATCGGCTCTCCATTAGAATCACCTCCAAAAGACCTATTTAAGACTAATACATATTCGTAGAATTATTATAGTTAACTGACTGCCTCGTTGGTTGCAAGTCCGACTGCCGATCGAGAGGTCCCGGGTTCGATTCCCGGGTCGAACACTACAAAATTTTCTAATTCAGATTTTCTAATAGTGGTTCGGAGTCTGGATATGTGCCCGATGCATGGCAATAGGCTCACCACCTTTTCCATAGTGGGACGTAAACGT
>DWMG01003688.1:0-11644 GCA_018244855.1 Elbella merops
ACTTCCGCGAAGTAACGCCTGATTCTATTAGATATAATGCTCTATCTCAATGTTAGAGAATTCTGCCATTGTTATCTTCATAGTATCAAAATAATTCAGAGAAAAGTAACCCATTACATTTTAAATTTAATCAATGAGAATGGTATATAGGCTGGCTGCCGCATTGGTTGAGTGATTGCAAGCGTGACTGCCGATCGGGAGGTACTGGGTTTAAATCCCGGGTTGGGTACTATTGGATTTTTCTAATTTAGGATTTCTAGTACTGACTCGGAATCTGGATGTGTGCCCGGTGTATGGCAATAGGCGCACCACTTATTCCATTGTGGGACTTAAATGTAACTGGTGAATCATGGGGGTGTACTACACTCCTCTGCCTACCCCTTCGGGGATTACAGGCGTAATGTTACATAGAATGGTATATAGTCTCCTAATGTATATGCATTTGTATATTTTGTACAAAAATTTTAATTTAGGAAAATCTTTACATATGACTGTTTGAGCCAAAAAATTTGTTAAAACCATAATAGCCAGACAGGAGATAACCTTCTAATTCTTCTTTTATATTTGTCTTACCTCTACACTGACAACACGCAAAGGCTGCTTGGAATAAAGCTTATGTGCCAGGGTCATAAATATTGACTCCACATTATCACACTCAGAGTCCAGCAGTGCTGATGTTTCAAACAACTGTAAATATATAAAAAGTAGGTTTTTTCAAACTCTAGCTACTTAAATTGGTTATGTATATTTATTACATGTGTATTCCTTAAAGGCAAAAGTTCCCAATATGATTATGATATTATTACACATAATAGCTACTACCATTTTCAAATTCAATTTTGGAAAATAATTGCATTTCCTATCATCATCTCATTATTATCATTATAATTATAATTTGTGCAGTATATGCAATGCAAATTAGGTCCTATTAAAAAACAAGCCTTTTTTATAACTTTAATACTATTTATCTAGCTGTCTGTAGAATCTGTATTAATAAAACGCAAGTGAAAGCAACTTTTTGGATGAAGCACTTTCCACAAAGCACATATATAAAAGTATTATTCTAAGCAAATATTTCAATATGCTCATATAATTAATACACTAGTAGAAAGAGAGTAGTATATTTAATTAGGCCTTTAAAATTGGTTGGTCTGTTTTTGAAATTACTATCAAACGTAGCAAAGTAACAGTCTGAGATAAGTCAACTCTTGGTCTTTTTTTATCTGTACTGTATATAAAACTGACCGGCATCCCATACTTGTCGGCGAGTCTTTGAGCGTAGGCAGTGGCGAGGCGCGACTCGGGTGTACCGCAATCGCACTTGCTGCCAACCAGCACCCGCGGCGCGCCCTGTAGCCCGTGCGACTCCACCTCCTGCATCCAACTCGCTATGGACTGCAATTAGGCAAATGATATAAGTGGCTCTTGTAGCTTTGATGCATTTGCAGTATAAAAGCAATCATTGTTCAAAAGCTGGATATGTCTTTTCACAGATAGAGAAGGATTAAGGTCATAGTCTGTTATGCTGGTCATGTGGGGGTTGGCATAACCAGTTTACCTTACAGAAGTATGTACTCACGTGAAATGTTTCAGGTTTAGTAACATCATAAACAATGACTACTGCATGTACATTCCTGTAGTAATGTTGAACCATGGATTTACGGAACCTCTCTTGGCCAGCTGTGTCCCACAATTGTAACTGCAACAGGAAATATAATTTGCATACATAAAAACAATATACGTAACATCATGCTTGTAATCCCCGAACGGGTAGGCAGAGGAGTGTACTAGGTATACTCAGGGATGTTCCGATATCGCCAAAGTATGGATACCTACTCATATGAGTAGTACTCACATCGCCATTCGATACTACTCATTTGAATACTGAATACTCTTAAAGCATCAATACTTACTCATATCAATACATTTTTAACAATTGTGTATTAGAAACATGGGAGTTTCCTGCATTCCTCTGTCAACCTTTTTTATTTGCTCTAAATGTGTAGGAGACAACTTATTTCATAAACAAGGAAAAAATACTTTCATGTCTTCCCATTCTACAAGTGGGTTACATTTTAAAGATATTACAGACAGATATTACAGATTTGACAAATATAAAGACACTTTGTCACACTTCCAATTGATACAAGTACACAAGTACCAAGTACACAAGTACCAAGTATGTATCAAATGAATTCATTTGATACTAAAATAACTTGGTATCGAAAGAAAAGAATCGATAACTTACTTGTATTTACTTGTATCGGATCAACCCTAGGTATACTGCCACAATTCACCAGTTACATTTACATCCCAGGGGATAGGCAGTGAGCCTATTGCCATACACTAGGCACAATTCCAGGCTCTTAGTCATTACTAGCAATTCTAAATAAGAAAAATCAAACAGCATTTGACCCGGGATTTGAACCTAGGATCTCCCAATCAGCAGTAGCACTCGTAGGCACTCAACTGAGGAGGCATGGATCATTTTAGCATTTTATTGTATATTATAGATTCTCTCACAAAACAAGAAAGGCAAAAGCTCATGGCAGGCTAGTTTGGCCAATTGTGGGGGCTTTCAAGTTTAACATGCCTTAAATAATATTACTATTATTATATATATAATCAGACAGACAGTTGAGACAACTGATGGTGCCCGTATCTTGCTAGTACAACTGGTTTCCATTTGCATTTAGGTATCTGTCCAGGTGGTTCTTAAACTGGTTTATATTTTCGGCTGTAACTATATCTTCTGGGAGTTTATTCCATGCTCTGACTACTTGGTTAACCAGGAAGTTATATTATGCAGAACTTTTAACAGTTACATACTTGTAATATTGATTGTGATATTTTATTTCATCAATAGAGTTGATGATATTATCTTTAGAAGTAATATTATTTTGAAGAGATGAGACCCAGTGTTGAACCCACAACCTCTAGTGACAGACTGAATTCTAAGCTACCAGATTCAACCACTAGTTACACAGATCAATAGTATTTCATGATAGGTAATACTTTAGCTTATAAATATTTTTATCTTTAGTCTTTGTGATTTGAATCAAACTTGATGTGATAAAAATCTTTAGGAAAATTGTATTGACAAATGAGGAGGAAATAAAATACCTGCTTGTAATTATAAAAAATCAAACTGAGATAACATACAATAAAAAAATTATGTTCAGATACAAAATGAATTACTATAAAACAGATGCATGAATTCCTAATTAAATATAAAGTATTATTGTTACAGATGTAAGTAAACATAGTATTATTAACACTGCCACCCGCATGTCTTGTAAAAATTTATAGGCTTGGTGCTGGCAGTGCTAATTTGATTATTTGGATTTCATTGTAAATAATCATATCATCTCTTGCGTCTGACCATGATCTAAGGGCACAAGAACTTATAAAACATAAAACTTGTTGCTGTGTGTAACTTATTGTTACCTAAACAAAACACCAATAGAAGGTAAAAGATACTAAAGTGCTGTTGCCAGCCACTAAACAATACTATGCTCACGACACCACTGTAGTGTGGCCGGCAATTATCTGCTATTTTGCACATGACATCTCTGGTGAGATCTGCATTTGGCCGCTATTTTGGGTACAACACCACTGTAGCGTCGCCGGATTGCATAGTGTTAATATGAGCGATAATACTACTTACCTCCAACATTCCAAAAAATTAATGGAGAACGTTAATGAAAAATATACATGATTTGTTATTTTTATAACTATGTGTTACAAAAGGTAATGTTAGTTTAGGTTAGGTTAGGAACTTTACTATTAATTATTTTTAAATTATCAATATTATCAAACACTAGAATTATATGACACATGTACATGTATCCCCTTATCATTAACGTTTATAATGATAATTATAATGATAATTTACAACTGTGTTGCCGGAACTAGTAGGCAACTTTTTCAAATAAATAAAAACATGCACTAAGATTAGTATTGTTAAGTTCCAGTACAACATTGGCGATCTATTCATACCTTTATATCTTCGTTGCGTATTTTAACGGTTCGCTCCCTGAAATCAACGCCGATAGTAGCTTCAGATTTATCTAAAAACTGACCTTCACAAAACCTATATGTGAGACAGGTTTTACCAACTCCAGAATCACCTAAAACTATGATTTTGAACACTTTTTTCTGTTTCAAGCCCGGTATTGTTTCACTTGAATTCGACATATTTAAATGTAATCTAATTAATAGTATAATAATTTATAACATTCATAAAACTAACCAAAACACTTGATACAAAAACATCAATATTTTGATACAATTGACGTATACTCGACTTCAATACATGCTAAAAAATAAACACAGATAATAAAAAACACTGTACACTAAAATTAAAAATTATACATCAAATTTGAACTATCTAAAGCCGACTCATTGATAGTTAATTTAAATAAATTCATTTTTAATAATCAATCTTTGTAGCTTGTGTTTTCTTTCAAATATGCTAATGAAATAAAAACGCGACAAGTTGTAAAAATCACCAGAACACCCATTTTAATAAGTTGAAGAAAATATAAATTATTCTGTTAGAATAGTAGAATGTACGTTCATTGCTTATATTTATATTTTAGTAGTTATTTTTATATTATTGCGAGGGCAATATTAAAATGGTAACTTTTTTTTATGGAAGATGGTAGAATTTAGTAGAATTATAGAAATGACCGATGACGGCTAGTCTGTGTTTAATAGTGGTGTTAATGAATAAAATACTTCCGAAAAATAAGAAAATATTGTTATTTTTTATATTAACTCGACATTTGAGCGTTTCAGTGTGCGGTTTACTAATTTTTCTCTTCAGTTAAATATAACTGGCCAGTGTATAACCTCTTGATCGAGCCTATTACTACTTTGTTATAATATTGTTCCTTGTAAATGTAGTTAGCGTTTCTTGACTTGCAATAAATAAAAATATTGTATATGTTCTGTGGAGTTCATAGAATGACCGTCGTGTGTGGTGACTAGCGATGTTGTGTATAAAATGTGTGATATGTTAAAATGTGTCTGTTTCTGTGTAATTCAATTACGAAGTGTTTTTGTGGTGCTGGTCTGATGCTGCCGTAGGATTGCCATGTCCCGCCTCGTCGACTACTTCGTCATAGTGGGTTTCGACCATGAGAAAGAAAGTAAGTGAGACAGAGTTCATTTTTCGAATTAATTCAGTAAGATGCCGCTTATCAGTTCGCTATCAGCTGCATTGTTAAACAATAAGGGCTTTTGTTTTTTATTTACAATGCCAAGTCTGCGTGCAAAATTTTAAAGATTTTTTATACCTGCTTGTTACGCTTAGTGTACTATTGATAAAATCTGATGTAGACAATTTTAATAGTTTTCAACTTATATGCTTAGAGTACTGCCATTTTTAAAAAGTTAAAGTTACATCTAAAAGTATAAACGTTTTTAACTGTCAAATTCGTAGGGACATTCGTTTTAACTAAATTTAACTAAGTGCTACCTTGCAACTAATGTGTATTCAACTAAAGTGAGTAGAGAACGGTAGTACCTTGAATATTAAAGAAGCGCTAAGCACACCCTTTGTGGCTAAATCCTTTACAAACAATTGCATAAATGAACCCTATTTATGTGATACAGATAAACTGACACAGCACATTGCCCAAGTTTTAAGGGATCCTTGTTGGTAGGTGCTTCTCATGCTCTGAAACATCTTGGTTACAGAGAGTTGTTGATCACATCATGCTAGAACAGACTCTAACATTTTGAATTTCCTTAGAGACCATTTTGACAATCCAAGTTAGTGTATGTCTAGCATTATTAATAAAAAATTAATTGATAAAACTTGAGAACTGCAAGTGTAAGGGGTTCCAACCGACATCTCAGGAACCCAAGCCAACCTCACTTGCATGTGGTACACCCTGCTATAACAGACAAGGCTCTGGCAACCAGCTGATGATGAACTGCACAAAGCAAATCTAAAATATTAGAAATGATTGTGCAGTGACATGTAAGCACCACATGCTTGTCATTCCAGTTCTGGGTTCTATCATCACCACATTAAGTTGTAATCTTATAAAATACCCTTTTAATTGTAATTTGAAATCCTGTATGTTATAAATTGTATTAAATAAGTCCCATTTATATTTGCATCTTCCACATTCTGATTTTTATGAAGCCAAGAATTATTCCCAATATGCATAAATTGTTGCTCTGCTTGTTTGTGTGTTCAGTGTTTGCTAAATTAGTGTCTAATTTATTCAGCCTTGTTTCATTGATTCATGTTTATAGCAGAACTAATGCTATTTTATTGGACCATTAATGTTTTGGTAACATGTTCATGTAATTGGAAAGTGTATAATTTTTTTATTATGTATAAAATTATAATATTTATGAACACTAATGTCCATAATTACAGAATGAGTGCTGTTCAATAATACATGTAGCATTTATTATTTTTGTGTACAGAACAGTTTCTTATTACATGGGTCTCTCACAATTGAAGGGATTAAGTCCTTAACTAGCAATACTAGGCAAGTGTGAGTTGACAGATTTCACATGTCTTAGAGAGCATTATGGAGAACTCTTAGGTGAGCCAGATTTCATATGAAGATTTATTTCATTTCTAACATCATCATCATCAGTAGCCTATCTCAGCCCACTACTGGACATAGGCTAGGACTATAGGATTATAGGACACTCCCCCAATGAGCGCCATCGCACCCTGTTCTTGGCTGGTCGCATCCAATATTTTCCTGCAGCCTTTCGTAGATCGTCATCCTCCCGGGCTGGAGGGTGTCATATACTATGTTTGCCAAGCCGTGAGCTCTACTCTAGAACCTACTCTACCGGTTTTCGGTTCTTCGGCAGATATGCCCAACCCATTGCCAATTCAGCGAGCTAATCCTTTCAGTTATGTTGGTGACTTTGGTTCTGTGTCAGATAGTATTATTTATACTCCTATCTTTCAGAGAAACTCAGAGCATAGCTTGATGAGCGACTTTGAACTGGTGGACTAGGTGCACTGTTAGTGTCCATGTTTCAGCTCCATATATCGTGACTGGTAGAATGTATATACATATACATATGTAAATACATATACATATGTATATGTATATATATATATATCTTCACAAGAAGTCCTTGTCTTCTTCTCTTCTTTAAAATCATAATTTTACACATATAATTTTGTAAGCAAGCTGGTGCTTTCAAGGTTAGTACCTAGGACCTAGGATAATTAGAACCTACAATCTATGTATGCTAGTGTTTGCAGTTCTAACATAAGGCTGAATTCTGAACTTTTAAGCTATGCATTGCAAGGAAAATATTGCAGAAACTATTCATGCTCTAACAAATATATTCAACCATTTCAATTTATGCCAAGCTGCTCTTAATATTAGATTTTTGCATTTACCTTTTACTGAAAGTTAACAAGCAAGAGATAAGGAGTTGTTAACTAAAAAATTCACCTAATTGCAAGTGTGAGTAAAAGTTCATTTATTAAAGTTGTGTTTATTTCAATTAATTATTCTACTTGTAATTTGTACATCATAAAAAATTATGAGTGTGCACAAATATGACAATGTTGAGAATGAACAAAGAACTAAGTACCTCAATAAAGACTTTAGATTTCTGTTGCATTCTTTAATATCGATTACTATTTCTTATTATATATAGGATATTATATTATAATAATTATGATATTATATTATAATTATATATTATATTATAATTATATATAGGAATATAATTATGATATTATATTATAATTATATATAGGAATAAGATACTAGCTTTTAAGAATTTAAAATGTCTCACAGTCATTAATTCACTTTTTTTTTCAACCCACTACAATTCCACTGTTGGAATACAGGTGTCCTCTCATATTGCGAGGGTTAAGACCATAGTCTGCCACACTGGCCAAGTGCAGGTTGGCAGACTTCACACACCTTAGAAAATATATATTATTTATTTTTTATAAATTCTAAGGTGTGCAGGTTTCCTCACGATGTTTTCCTTCACTGTTAGCAAGTGGTATTTACTTACTTTACTTACTTATTTACTTACTTAGTGACTTTTGTAAAGAGGTGTGTGCCATGGGTTTGAATGTGGCACCCCTCGAGTGAGGGGCTGAATTCTTAACCACTAGGCTATCACTGCTTATTAGGCTATCACTGCTAATTTACTGTAGTAGTTATGAAATACACTTCTATTTACCAATTTAACATAACAACATATTTATGTACGAGTTTCATAAATTTTGAATACTAAACACCTGATATTTTATTTTAATATCCCCAAAAACTATACAGTGAAAATCCTGTACATTTTTGAATTTACCATTACAGCTGCATGTTTCATTTTTAAAAATATCTCATTTGTCCAACACAATGAACTGGTTTTGTTCAGTTGCAATTAACCTTAACTGGGTTCTTTTGTGCACAGTTTGAATAGTTATATGGTTTTATCTCTGGTCATTGTATAACAAAAATTTTGCCTTCAATATTTTACATTACAAAGTAAATAGTCTACCAATTCTGAGCTGTGGAATCTTTTTATATATATATGAAGAGTGGTAGTCATTAAAATATTGTAGAACTTTAACTAAGGAATAATCTAGAACAATGTGTTGGTAGAGGATGCTGGGCCGTCTTTGAAGGCAGTTTTTAAAGGACAGTAAGGGATGATCTTAAGATTTGAAGAATGGTACTGGTGGAAGAATACCATTGGTGTCTGATGGTAACACAGACTGCAGAAATGCCTATTGATATCCCAAATTTTATATTGGTTATGAGCTTTTGATTCTTATGCTTTTTATGAACTTATTGGTTTAAAGTACGGTTAAGGGATCTCTAAAATATTTTTTTCATAATAGTACTACATGCAACAACATTACATGATTATCATTGTTAAAGATATAAAATAAATCAGTGTTACTGTGGCATTATGACTACAATGATTTTATTTCGTTACAGTTACACATTTATAATTACAAATACAAAGTAAATTTCATAAAAAATGCAATTTATGTAAATTTGATGGAAATGGAGTTTTCAAAAAATCATAATCTTGGAAGTAAAATGACATTTTAATTAGGCTAACATGGCATAACTGGACTAAATTTAAAAAGTTCAAGTAGATGAGTCATAGATTATAACTTTATGTAGCGTAAGTAAGTAAGGCGGAGAAATAGAAAAAAAATGTTTAGTCTCTCGCCTGTTACATTATGATGTAATGCAATAATGATGTCAGCCGCGTGAATGTGAATGACTGCCGTTTACGATTTGCAAATCCTGTTCTTTGTTTTTTTGCATAAAACATAATATGGCCGTGTTTAGTTTTTGAACGCGGAAGAGAATTGACGTAAGCTTGGGTTCATAGTATCGAATCGTGGCGCAACTCATTATATTTGTGCATGTATGTATGTATACAAGGACGTCAAAAGGACCGTTTGAGAAGTGTCAATGTGATCTGATTAGCTCTTTAGGTCTTTTCATATGTATCTTTAGACAAGCAAAGCGAAACTTTAATTCATTGTTTATCAAGGCCATCAGTCAAGTTGAATGAGAAGATCGGAAAATACAGAATCGCGACAACTAAGTCGTTTGTAACTGTTATGTGGCAAGCCTTACGTATACAAACCCACAGACAAATAGACAGGAATTATAAGAATGTTTGTGTTGTCTTCTATTCGGTTAATAAAGACCTAGTATAGACGTTTTGTAAAAATATATTTTATGTGTAGACACCGATCCGTTACAATTTTGTTATTAGTAACTAGATTATTTCTCTTGATTGTGATTTTACCATGCTGTGATAAAATTGTTTGTTTATTTATAAAGCGACAAGTAAAAGGATGCAAATTGAAGCGTTTGTTATATATTTTACCTTTCTCTCATAATTTATTATTATAATACTGTTCTCATCTTTATTTCCTACATACTTTTTTTATCTTGCTTACCTCATTGCTTACCTGTAGGACATCGCTTCCCTTACGATAAAGTTTTCGTTATAGGTAATCGCGTGCAAAGTATTTAGTGTTCATAAATCGTTCTTTCAGTTCTATTGGTTTATAAATAATAAGACTGGACATAAACTCTATTTTCAAAAAATAATCTTGTTTAAATTGGCCGTTTGTAAATATCTCGAATATATTTATAATAATTAAGTAATTTATAGCATTGTCTGAGTTCATTGACATTGCTCTTGCTTCTAAAAAAAAATTAAAAACTGTTTGACACTTATACAGTCCTCGTATTAAACAATAATATTAGAATGATAATAGCCTTGAAGGTCGTCAAACACTCCGACTTACTGCGGACTCAAAGATAGATTGTTGTGCTTGAGTCATGTTTATTTGATGTGGGTAGTAGACAGAAACTAAATAGCGGTTCTTCTAAATCATACCTTCACGTTGGAAATACATCTGTCACCAATATTAACTTGAACTCCAGTCCCTCACATGCTCTGGGTGAACTAAATACCTATTTACATGCTTGTCGCGGTCTGGTCGCAGCTACTTTAGGTAGAAAATGATATTAGGAGACTACCTAAACAAATTACATAATTTAAATTCGCAATGAATATTTTCATTTTTACCATCCTTTTTTTAATTATTCGTGCATCGTATGATTACAATGAATACTCGGTAAGTGAATAAGTTTCTTAACAATTATAGATTTTCGAGTGGTATTTCAATAGACCGCTTATTGTTCAGTTTATATAACGGCCTTGTATTACGTTGTAAATGTTAAATGTTGTATTTTTTGTACTGTAGTACGATATAAAGCTGTGTAAAAAGAGTTCAATCATTATTATTATTATAAAGTCATATATTTATTCTATACAGAACAGTTGTTTTTTAAGGGAATTATCTATAGTTATTATGATTACATGCGTACGAATATTCGTTAAGTTGTAAGCACGCTTGAATCAAGTTAAATGTCACGGTGCCATGTAGCTAGACCGTTACAGGTGTGCGCGCTCTAGCTCGGACGACTGACTTGTCCCGTCCGCGCATTGCAGCGGTTGGCCTTACCATTGCACAACATGAAACTATTGAGCGGGGTATTGTACACCCAGCTGTGTTGTTGACAAACAAACTAGAAGGAACTATATGTATTTATTTCCCAAATTCAATATAGAAAGGAAGGAAGAAAGAAAGAAAGCTTTGTTCAAATATACCTTGTAAAGCTTAAGCGAAATTTAAAACATAAGAACAGATAACCTCATTAAGAGTTAAATCCGGCTTTTATGCCATTTTTTCATATGAATAGCGATGTCGCGATGAGTTATTCTACAGCAGATATACGACTGGAAATAAGCCTCATATTAGATTATTATTTTGTGTCCTATATTGCTTATTTCTGTTGGTATGCCTGTGTGTCGCGTGTATTACATTCGAAATCCGCGTGTCCTTCAAACAGTGCGCCGCCCGACCTTCTGACTTCTGACCCAATAACCGCTCACTAAAGCTAATAAGGAGTACACATTTATGAATGTAGTATGCTATGCTCTAGGGCAGAGTTCCCCAAACTTTTTTTGTGTCGTAGACCCCTTGCCATGTTTTTCCGTGTTGGGTAGACCCTCTACTTACCTGATATTGATTTCCTGTAAATTTCTAACTGTAGTGAAGTTTAGTGTTAAAAACTTAAAGTAAAAACAC